>JANTNU010000002.1:37418954-37430885 GCA_024752395.1 Erythroxylum havanense
TAAAGGATTGACTGTTCCAGTTACCCAATCCCCTTACTTGGTGAGTACCAAAGAGGGATGAACTGTATATAATACTAAATTCTCGCAGATATTTCCTCCTTTAGGTATTCCCCATCTTTTTTTTCTTTTACTGTTTTTGTTTACCACATCATTCTTATATTGTCTCATTTGCATACGGATCCACCGGAAACAGCCTCTCTACTATGTAGGGGTAAGGCTGCGTACTATCGGACCTCTCTAGACACTGCTTCATTGCGGGATTTCAGACTGGGTGATGATGATGATGATGATGATGATATATCATCAACTAGTACAACATTCGTTCTAAGATTATATATATATATATGAAATATCATAAAAGAAATTCTTATGTTATTGTGGTACCATTGTCACTAATTTATATATAGTATTTCTAATTTGTCTTTTCTGATATCTCATCATTAGAAAAGATAGATAACCTATATGCGTATCTTAAAAGGCCAAAATCCAAAACGAACCACAACACCTCAATAGCTTCTTTAATTAAGTTTTATTCTGGATAATAAGATTCAATTTCATATTATAGATTTTATATTAAAATATAACAAAAACTACCTCCTACAATGAATTATCCCTGCAGTTGCACATATGACTCTTTAGGGATCACAAAGCATATCTTGGTAAGTAAAATGCAATATATCTCTTAACATGCTCTTTTTCTCGTTAAACATTTCTTAAGCAAGAGGGCTGATGGTTAGTATTTGTTGCATGCCCCTAGAAGTAAACGTGTGTGCCAACCTGAGTTAGGAAGGTGATCAAAGCTGCAGTAGCTAGCCCACCCAATATTGTTATTCTCTTTCGTGGGTATATCCTGTCACTTATAATGCCTAAAGCTACAAGTACTAGATCCACGCAGATGAAGGGCCAATTCTAGCCGGATATGTATGATAATGGTCCGGGCTGATCCGAAACATCCTACACGCAATCTATATGCAGGGCACGCGGTCTGAGTCCAACCTTGACAGACTTGGGCCACTACCAAAATAATGTTGTTTTGATGCAATAACCAAAAAGATGTCATCTTGGTAGCAGAGGCTTGGGCCGTCAAACCTTTCGGACTGGGCTGGATTATAGGATTCCAGCTATTGCAGAACAGTCCAAAGAACTAAATTATTACAAGAGCTACAAAAAACGCTGAACGGGAAACATCATTGATGGATTAATTTGCATTCAAAATGAAGCAATTTCTTCCTAATGAAAGTAATATGCTTTTAAGAATGATTTATAATTCCTGAATCCCTCATACAACAGGTTAAAATTCCAAGGCCATAACAATTAACGTATTTCAGTACTTGTTATTTCACGAGATGTAGTTCAGTGTTTGTTAACACAATGGTGCTTGGAGAATTTCCGCATGGAATCAACTCAACTTACAAGAATGTGACAGGAAGAACACCAGGGCATTGGTGGCATTCCTTCAGGCGTCAGTTGGAAAGTGAAACCTTCTATGGTACCTGAAAGGGAAACGTTTCCATGTCAATACAACAGCTAAAATGAATGTCAACCAATAAATGATGGGACTGAAAATCCACATACTACCTTTGAAATACGAGGACCATCTCCTGCAATTAAACAGATTCCAGATCCTGAACTGATACGAATTTCTTTTACATGACTTCTAAAAATTTAGTGTCTGCGAGATCCTAGAACTGTCTTCTGGTTGCTTGGAACATAAGCAAATTGGTTGAAATCCATATCAACAGTTGGCCTTCAATGTATAGAAGTTGTATATTCATCATAGGTGAAGCATCAGAGCAATGTGGAAAGTAAAAAAAATTAATTAGTCACCAGAAGTGAATGTGGTACCTGCTGGGACAACTCTTCCTAATATCTCTAAGAGGTGCACGAAGACCACTGGCGCGAGAACCAGATGAAGAGAATCTAAATGATGAGATCATTGATGCGAATCTTTCCATAGATCTCTCTGCTATGTTACAGTAATGGTTTAAATGTGAAATGTCAGATCCAAATTTTGCTTCCTCAGGTTTCATCTCCTCCATAATTGTGTTGTCAAGGTTTTGAGCACTTGTACGTGTATGCTTGAATCCAATGTTCTCCTGAAGTAGTCCAGCAACAAATAACTGTGCATGTTAAAATATGGCTAAAAGAAATTGATGTCAACCAGCTTAGTAGAATGCCTTGGGGCTTACCTAAAGATCTGAAAGCAAATCACACATACATCTACTATAGGGATGAATGTCATACACAAAAAGGAGCTATCTCTTCTTCTACAGCTCAATGATTGGAAAAAGGACAAAAACCAAATTAAAACATATAAAATATATTGAAGTGCTTACTTTTTCTAGAAAGTCATCAGAGGAGCTCTTCCTTTTTGTGGATCTGTTATTAGGATAGTCATCTTCAGAATTAACACCCTCAAGAAAAATCCCTTTCCTAGCATCATTGAATTGATCATCCTCAACTACAAAACCTAGTTTTTCATCTTGATTGTTCTTATTCATTAAACCATGCTGAATGTCAGGGCTCTTCATAATGACGTTTCTGTTTTCTGTGTTTGAGTTGCAAGAAGTCTCAAGAACAATATTGCCACACGAATCATTTAAAAAAACATTCAATAGAGGCCGTTCTTGTCTATCAGTTTGGTTATCCTTGGTTACCAACTTTTTTTTGAAATATGAACTCCTAACAACGGGCCTCTTGTTCTCCACCATTGTTTTGCCCTTACACTGCTTTAGTAAAGCTTGACCTGGTAGAACTGTTGAATCTCCAAGTTTTAGAAGCAAGGTATGTCCTGGACTTCCATCTACCAAATCTGATGGTTCCATGTGTATATAATAAGGCAAATTTATATGGTAAAGAATAACAGTTATCAGACATTTAAAAAGAGAAGTTAGATCCTACCAGGACTTCCAGACTCTGATAACCTTACTTCATCAGAGAGATCACTTTCCACCTGTAAAAGGACATTCACAAAATTAATATGGAATAAGATAGCGAAGAGTTTCAACCAACCAAATCTTTACCAACTCCAAAAGAAAGCACTAACAGCACTCTTAGGAGGGGGTTTTTCGACTTTATCAGAGTCAATTGGAGATGCAGCAGAGCAATTCATATCACAAGAAGCAACATCTAAATGACAATCTTCCTTGATGTTTGCGTTACTGATGTCCTTGGGACTAGATATTGGTGACTTTCGAGGCACCCTAAATGTTCTCTTTGCTTCAAGTGACGCAAAGCCTTAATATGTTAGGGAAAGTTGAAATTAGAGAAAATTTAAATAAAATGGACCACAAGAAGTTAACCTTGTCAATCAAAATAGGAACTCGCAAGCATCCCTGTTTATATATAACATCCCCAATGAACTAGTCAATCCCTGACTTTAATTCATCAAATATTCAGTCTAAAGCATGCGCTATATGTGTGTGTGTATATATCATCCCTCTATAGAAGTCTGTCCTGCAAGACTGGTTCGGTCCTTATTTTCTAAGCCAGAGGGGAGACAAAAGATATAAGAAACAACACAATAAGATCTCCAAAGAAATCTCAACAGGGATTCATTTTGGAGTATTATTTAGATCAACTCCTACATTGTGTTCCATCTTGTTCCAGTACCTGCAATAGTCAACACGCTTGCTTGTGGTAATTGTGAATTTTAATTAGATTCGTTCAAATGTCATATATGATGAATTCTTTAAAATCAACAAGGTATCAACAATAAGGCTACAAGGATACAAAAATATTTTGTCAGAACATTCTTCTGCACAGGCAAATCTAGCTTTTTCTTTCCACTTTCCAATTTGGACTTTCTGAATTCAGAGATTTTCTGAAGGACCCCCTCAGAGCTAGCTCTTTCTTCCTGTTAGTGCGGCAAAAACTTAAAATTGAAGTGAAACAAACCCACTTGCAGAAATAAATATATGTCAACTTATGACTGAAATTCCTTAATTGTATGAGAAAAGATAAACAGAAAAGGTCATAGCAGAGATGGTGCAAGTTCCATGTATGGATCATTTCAATGGGCACATGATGTTTATCCAAGACAAGTTAATGCCATTTTCAAACTGTAGAGTGGCTATTGAATTCTAGAGTTCATGTTGATTATGTGAATTAAATTATCCAACATTTTTACCACTACGTTCGTTGGCTATTCTTCTTCCTAAAAGACAACAGGAAAAAATAATCTATCAAAATCCTACATAAACAGCATCGTGGTCCTAGAGGATAAATAACAGTTTGGCAAGACTAATGCCCTAAGACATTATACAAAAACATGTGAAGATTGAGTTCTACATCACTTTGAAAGCATAAAAGACTTCCCAGGAATGCTGACCAGCCAGTTGAAGCACTAGATTATCGTTACTTTGCCAACACTTGCATGGCCTTTCCTTTCATTTCAGACTAATACCTTGTCTGATTTTCTGACTGACAACACCACTTTCCGTGATTATACAACTAAACTTTTCAAGCAAATAGGAAAATAAAGTTTCTTAGGTTGGGAAGGAAAAGCTGCTAGTCGTTAGGTTGATCATGGTCAATTCACCTGTTGCCTATTATGAGAAAAGAAACTTCTACAGTTTTCACATAGAGACGCGCAGGAATTGAAAAATAAGTACACAAAATGGACAAAACTAAACTTTTCAAGCAAATGGCTTGAAAAGGGACAATAAAGTTTCTTAGGTTAGGAAGGGCAATTGGTGATCTAATGGTTGACGATGATCAATTCGCCTCTTTCCTATTATGAGAAAAGAAACTTCTCAGTTTTCAAACAGACATTCATAAACATATAAGCTGGACAGAAGATACCTGAAATGGCATTTGGGTAAATGGATCCAGTTCACCTTTTGCTATGCCCTTAGCTATATGCTGTGGTATCAATGTATTTAAGGTTAAGGTCCAAATTGAAGTACCTAGATAAACGGGGGAAAGCAGAGCAAGGGTGATTAAACTAATAAGTTAATTTATCCAAAGGATATGGGCCTAGAAAGTCCAATGCATAGCCAGGATCATCAGATACGTGAGACATATACACAATGTTTTCACTGTCAGGATTGTAAACCCGTTGATGTTGGAAAGTCATTATTGCTTTTCGGAATGATTCTTCATAACCAGGAGGAACGCACACAGTGGTATATCTCAAGTGTTTGATTATCTAAAAAAACATAAAATAAACAGTAAAATCAGAATTCTTAGTGAACAAAAGCTAAATCAGTTAATCGTTAGAAATTCACCAGATAAGCTTTTCTATCCCTTCGTAATCACATTTTATTCTTGTCAATGTTTGAGGACATTTTCTTGTTGAATTGAGTTTTAGCAGTTCACTTGTCAAGTGCATTCATGACACAACTTACCTTGTCATGACTCTTAAACTTTGTAATCAATGCATGAGCCCTTTTAAGTCCCATTCCCGGAAGTGACTGCAAATAATCACAGCCACTCAAAATGCACATCTCAAGGAGCATTTGTTTGGTAAAACCTGAAAAACTTATTTCCTTGTTTTGATGAAGTCTCGACTGCTGGAACTCAACACCTTGCCCATACTTGTCCATTTTAAAGATAATCTGAATAAAATATTACTTTAATCTATGCAAAGGAGCTGAAATAATGATAAAAATGTAAATTTTTATAGGAAAAGCAAAAGGATTTTTATGGTATTAAAAGAATTGAAAAACTCACTCTAGGACAGCCAAATGGTATGAGATCAGAATCCTCAGATATAACTGCATCAACTTGTCTGTTAACAGCCAAGAAGGTCATTTGAGCATCAGCCTCATATGGTGCCACAATATAAGACACATCTTCCTGCTTTAAAACCTTTCATATACAACCATATTAATAGAGGCAATGTCATCTCATACTAGATAAAGAATGTGCAAATAATTTATTATTGCTACCTGGATCAATTGAAGTGCAATAGAAGGTGAAATATCAACAGCCTTCTGGTAACACTCATATGCAGCAGCTGAATTTCCATTTGACTCATGCTCCCTTGCACGTGTAAGATTTTCCTTTCTTGCCCTGCATTCATAGTGCAAAAAATGTCTTTTGTAGCATGTTTTTAATAATTCAGTGACTAGTGCACTGAACAGAGACTCCAAGTCCCGTTGATTAAATGGATAAGCACCTTGTGTACAACTAAAGAACAAATAAATCTGATTAAGCATGGCAAGAGTTTGGCACCTCAACTTTGCTTATCTGAAGAGACTTGGTAGTCAGATGCATAAAGAAAACTTCATCGAGAAGGAAGTAATAAAAACAAAGTGAGGCAAGGACCATTTCTCAGTTAAGGGATTGATTAAAAAAATTCCCAAAACCTTGTCCAAAGGAAACACAAAATACAAGGTTGCAAAATCAGGTGAATCACATCCAACAATAGAATTAATGACAAAGGAGTAATAACTACAGAAAGCCTACACGGTAACAACCTGATACTTTCTAATGCTGTAACCATAGCTGAGAAGGTTTTAAGGCATTGGCCATTTAGTTCAAGGCATGATAAGTTGACAATATTTAGAACTTGAAGGTTATAACTTGCACTAAAGATAGAGTTAGATGATCAAAACACCCATGTTCAGCCAGTAACTCAAGGTTGAATCTTAAATTTAGTCATTCTGTTTTAAATTTAGTAATTCTGTTTGGTTTTCACCTTATTCATGTCTTACTCTATTATGGAAATCAAGCTGATAAACACAACAACAATTCAAGATGTATAGCATACCTTGCACGTTTGTTTTCTTGCTCAATCTTCATTGGAAGAATGCCTCCATCGAAAACAAGGATGGGTTTAACGCCATAATGCCGCAGCAAATTCACCCGATGCATGCAGTACTCAATGTGCCTAGAAGATTGGGAAAATATTTCAATGTAAATGACAAAATATCAAATAGAAATATCTTCTCGTAGACATCTTATTGCCCATAACAACTAGAACTTTGTTTCAAGGTGATCACCACTTATCCAATTAGAACAACTAAAGGAATGAATGGAAATGCTAATCTATTCTCAGGAAAACATGATGGAGGAAAACAATGGTAATATCAATATTCTTTAAAACTTTCAACCTTGTAGTAAAACTAAGAAATCTATTATGGACAACCACAAGAAAACAGAAGCAGCACAACAAGATATTAAAGAGCTTAAAGATTTGTAACTGGCACGAAAATGCACAGACACAATAAACAAGCACATCCACGATCAACTAACAGTTTCACTTAATTACACCCAGAAGGAAAGAGATGAAATTCTATATCCTAAAAAGCAAATATTGCACAACCTTACCAAAGCAATAGTATAAATCACCCCAAGTTGATAGAAAAATCAAAACTTTTCAGCAGCCCATCAGATATATGCGCAATGTACGAATAACCCAAAAGGATTAATGCATCAAAACGGCCAATGAACGAATACCCATTAGCCCAAACCAATTAAATATTGAAAATTTCCGCCTCGTAACGTAGAAGCACTAACATAGTGAAAAAGTATAAGAGCGATAGAAACCTGGTGGTGGGTAATCCTTTGCAAAGCTGGGTGCTGCAAGACAAAGCGCCCTTGTGGAGCCAGGAGTAAGTGTCAACAGCAACGCAACAACCCTCCAAGTCCTTGATATGGATTGGTACCATTATCGATTTCAAGAGAGGCAAAAGCCCTTGTATACCCATATATTTTTGTTTTTCCTATACACATTAAGCTGGTTATGGTCTAATCATCTGTGCTTTAATCAGAATGCAGACCTCCAGACCATTTTACTAACGCTCATTTGATATGGCGTGATCGTGGTTGAGACAGGAAAGCTGAGGATGTATATGCGTTGAATGGATGGAGGGCTCGAGGTTGACATTGGCGGGAACACATTCGGTTGGAGGGTTTATTATAAAATTATCTATAAATTTGATATAATAATTATTTCTTTATTTTATTAATATTATTATTTTTACATATTTTACATAAATGATAATTATAATTAATATAAACTTAAAAAATTATAATTAATTACACCAAAATATTACATAATAAGGATATTTAAAATTACGGGATGAGATTGTTAGACAAATACATCATCATCATCATCACATCCAGTTCAAAATCTTCCAATGAACCGAGATCTAATAATACGCAATTTTACCTCTATATATTAAAGAAACTATGTAAGGGTAAGGCTGTGTAGGGGTAATTGATAAATCATACTAATATTACACTTTAAAATATTATGGATATTTTTAATTATTTAACTAAATGAGTAATATTATTTTTATATTATATATAATTAATATATAACTTTTTTAATTATATTAAATATTCATGCTTTTTATTTTTAATAATAGAGAAAATTAAATTTTTAAGAACATGATTTAATATATTAAAAATAAAATAAATTAAAGTTTAATGTTATAATAAGAATAAAATAGAAAAATAGAATGATGAGCTAATAAATTTTAACTAAATAAGCATTTGTTTTTATTTTTTAATTACAAATATCAATCAAATATTAATAAATATTAATATAATATAATTAAAATTTTATTTTAAGTATTCAAACTAAAACGTCGTCGCTTTATATTAGGAAAGAGTGGGTTTGTTTCGGTTCTTTGATTGAGTATTCTGGGTTTATTCATTTCATGTTCGATCCAATCTCTAGATGTTTTCAGTAAAACAAAATCTAGATTTTGCTTCGATTTTCGATTTGGAATTTATGATAGCGGGTCAGATCTGGGGGTGAGACGATCCTGGTGTTGGCGTGACCTCATTTTCTCTCTTATCATTTTGATTCTCTGATCTGTTTTTGAGAAAATCCAATTCCGTTCTCCACCGTCGCCAATGGTTTTTGTGTTGTTGGATTCTTGCAGTTTAGGGTTAAAAAGGTTAATTTCTTCTGGCAACATTTTTGTCCTCTTGCTTTATATTTTGTGTATGCTTTCATCTTTTTCTTTCCGTTAGTCACTTTCCTCTCTTACAATCGAAAACCTCTCACATATCCCTTTTGCGATCTTTTACAACAAAAGCAAGGAAGAGTTAAAATATTTGGGTTCAGTTTAACCCTTTTATCTTCTAATATGTATAAATATATATGTTTTGCCATTTTAGTTATTCTGTTTGATTTTGTTTCGTAATTGCTTTGGAGAATGTAATTTTTCATAATCAGTTAGTAATTTATGTTATTGTAAGCAATCTCAAATTCATGAAATATTGTATTTTGATTTATGCTTCAGTTCATTTTATTGTGGATGCTTTAGGAGGCTGTCAAGAGTGGTAATGCAACCCCATGTACGAGGAGATACCTCAAAATAAATGTTTTGTTTGTACTGTAGCCGTGGATCAGTTTACATCTTCATTCGATCTTAGTGTTGTATCAACAGGCCCATACATTTATATATAGTTGTGATACCATCAATTCCATCATGTGTTTCTGCTAGTGTTGCCTTCTATTCCTGGGGATCTGACATCTTAAGGCTTCCTTTCTTTTGTTGGGTAAAATTTTTAGTGATTTTGGGAGGACCTCAGGTTTAAACCTTTTTGCTGTTTCTCCAGTGTGTTTTTGATACTTGCGACCTGGTTGTGTTTCCTTTGTTTTTTTCTGACATAAACAAGCATATTTCTGTTGTAATTCCTTTTCTTTGTCACAATTAACATCTGTATGTTTCATGTTCACTTTGTGTTCCCGTGTCTCTATTAACTTTTTCGATGTTTTACTATTTTTAATTTCTCTAGTTTCAAATCTATTAGCTGTTTATAATTTTTATTTTGGCACCTCTTGCTTTCATTGATGGTTCAATACTATGTTCGTAGTTGAGCATTGCTTTAGGTGTACTACTTCATTCCTTGTAATTTGTTCATTTTGTTCCCTTTTATCCTTTAAGTATCAAAGGATTTAATGAAATCCTTACATATGTACTTATTTCAGGTTGGCGACTTTGGATCTTTAAGTATCAAGGACACAAAAAGAGATTGTCAAAACTCAAGGTATATATTCGAACTTAATTGGGTGTCTATGTGGTTTATGTGTACATACTCTTGTATCTTTTGTAGTTCTAAGTTTTAATTTATGTGAAACATCGTAAGGAACTTTCATAAGCAATTTGGGTAAAATTTATATGTCCAATAAACTTATGTTTAATAATAAAATGATCCTCATATTCGTTAGGTTATTAGTAATAAAATGTAATAATGTAGCAATGCTTCAAAACAAATTGGTAAGAAAATAGAAAGTTTGGAGAGGCCAATGGTGACCTTTGATACTCTTTTTTAAGTGTAATGGTTAGCAGACTTGGTCAGCCCAAGTCCAGCCTAAACTTTTTTAGTTCAGCTCAAATAGATCCGAATCATATGGATCGAGATTTGACAGCCTGAAGTGTAATCGAGCTACGTCAGTTCCAAAAACCCATTCCCAATGGCTGACAGCAATCTATCATTGTAAATTCCTTAATTGATCACACTCCTTTTTTATATCAAATTTTGTAATTTTTAGCTATGGACGTGGCTTGCGGGACTCTTATAAGTCTCATTTTCTTCACAATCATCCGTGTCTTGTGGGTTGTATACCAAACTGGCAAACCGTTGCGACCCAAATCCCCAAAGTCAATGAATACTTTAATTGTTCTTGGATCAGGTGAGATCACAGTTCCATAGAACTTGATTCGTTTTTGCGCATCTTATTGTCTGGCCAAGTGGGTTTACCCTGTTTGAGTGTGGTTGCAGGTGGGCATACAGCAGAAATGATCAGCGTGTTGTCTACACTACAAAAGGAAAGATTTTGCCCTCGGTATTATGTTGCAGCTGCTACTGACAATATGAGCCTCCATAAAGCTCATGTTTTAGAGGGCTCTGTTGATGACACAGTGGGTAATTTGTGATTTTACTTCATTTCGTTTGTTTTATGGCTGTGTATGCATTGTTCAATTTCCATTGATTCAATTGCTGGTTTTGAGATATGCATGTAATGAGATGTTCAAAGTTACTGATTGAGGTATATGGACTGCACATCCTTAAGAACAGAAGTGGGGTGACTGCACATCCTTAAGAACAGAAGTGGGGTTATGTCATTGAATGTGATTTTGGGAGTACATAAGCAGACATGGAGTGGGTTGAGCAACAAGGGATACTGTGCCGATTATAAGGAATTATATAGAGAGCCCAATTCTTAGATGTTGCTACAGTTTATCTACCCAAGGGTATATTGTGTCACAATAATTGAGATAGTGATAGGAGATCAAAGAAGGTTGGGCTCCAATCCCATCTCTGATAAAACAAAAATTGAAATGTCAGAATTCAGGAAGTAGTTAACAATATTGGCATCAGAGTTTTGAGAGATGGATGGTGTACTTTAGTACTTCTGGGGCTCTAAAGCTTTTAAATTAAGCTACGTGTATGAGAGCCATAAATATCTGCCAACATCTCCTGATCTTTTTACTAATATTTAAATCCTCAAGTGTAGGACTTAGATCCAGTACCCTAATATGCATAGTTGACATTAACCGTTCCATAGACAACTGTCACTGTTTAAAACCAAGTAAAGAAGGCAGCTATTAACATTTCTTTCATTTCATAAATATTGTTGTTGCTGAATGTTGTTTAATTTTGTAATTCAAAATTGGTCATTTGCAGATGGGGGATAGAGGAGCCACTGTGCAGTTTTTGCAGATTTACAGAAGCAGGGAAGTTGGACAATCATACATAACCTCTGTTGGGACAACATTGGTAGCTATATCTCATGCATTCTGGCTAATGATAAGAATCAGACCAGAAGTGGTATGATAGCTTTAGGATTTTGTAATTTTTATTGGGTTGCTTAAATGACATTTGGTCATGTTAAAGTGTTGTATCTTGGAAGTTGTAGGTTCTTTGCAATGGCCCTGGGACTTGTGTGCCTCTTTGTGCAATTGCATTTTTATTCAAGGTTAGATGTCTTCCCCTTCAACGCTCGGTCCTTGATGCATGTGA
>JANTNU010000002.1:37432846-37449017 GCA_024752395.1 Erythroxylum havanense
GCTTCATATCCATAGATGGAGGTAAATTGGTTTCCCTTGCAATTATCATGGAGAACTGGTACTCAAGTGTTATGAGAGGTTGACAGCAGTTACAAAGCTACCTGCTGCTTAGTTTTATACTATCTCATTTGCAGGGAAGCTAGTTAACAATTATGTGAGTCTCTGCAACATCCAGATAGAACTTTGGTGTGTTGTAATGCTTGATGGAAGCTAACAAGGATTTTTGAAGAAGTCGGTGGTTGTGTTGAGGAACTCATTTGTGATACTGACAGCTAATTTATGCAGGAAGATAAGCTGCTACAGAGCATATGAAGCTACTGCTCAGGTAGAACAGAGTTGCTACCCTTGTGACCTGCAACGTTATGTTTCCCGCAGGAACAAGCCATCAGAGCCTGATTATTGGGCGTAATTGTTGCCTCTGTTGTGGTTATGGCCACCATAGATATCATCTCTGGCAATAACTATTGGAACTCTAGTAGCAGTATCTGTTCTTTGTGGAGCTAATTGTTAAGTTGGATTGTTACCAAAATTTCTTATGATTACTCTTATAGAGTCTGTGTATTATAACGGTAAGATAAAAGTTTTAAGGTTTAAAAGATTCGGTGAGTAATTCAAAATATGATTGAAAGAGATTGTCCTTACTTGAAATTTTTTTTTGAAGTTTAATTAAAAATATTAAATAAAAATTAATTGATTTATTATAATTGATTATTTTTTAACAACAAGAGTTATTAAAGTAAATCGAACTGAAAAGTAAAAAATCAAATTGAAAAATTAGATTATTCAAGATTTTTACGATAGAATCGGCCAAATTGTTTGAAATTTTTAATCACTAGATAGTACCTAAAATTTTAATTAATTTTTTGGTAACTTTTAAGGAAAGGAATGATAATAAGAATAAGAATGAATATAATGAAGAATGAGAATAGACATTATCATTATAATTATAATAGTTAGTTAAAAGGAAAGAGCGATTAGTGGTTGGATTGTAAAAAATTTGTAACTAATTGATTATAATTAATATATTATAATCAATTAATTACAATAGATTTAATTAAAATATTATAATCAATTGAATGAATTATATTTTAATTAAATCTATTGTAATTAATTGATTATAATATATTACTTATAATTAATTAGTTACAAATTTTTTACAATCCAACCACTAATCGCTCTTTTGATTATAATATTTTAATTAATGAATGAATTATATTTTAATTAAATATATTGTAATTAATTAATTAATAATAATATTTTAATTATTTATTAATTATATTTTAATTAATTAATTACAATATTTTAAGTAATGAATAATTATATTTTGTTTAATTATCTTTTAATTTATAATAATATTTTAATTAATTAATTAATTATAATATTTTAAATAATAATAAATTATATTTACTTTTACGACGATTGGGTTACTTTTCCGTGTCGTACCGACTTACTCGGTAAAGGACAGGACAGGATCATTTTAGTACAAATGGGAATATAATTAAGCAACGACGACGCGGAAAGAGCCACTCTCTCCTAATCATTAAGGGCTAAAGGGTAATTTCGGAAGTTAAACCCTATACCTATACTCGTCTTTACGGAGTTTCCAACCATAAGCCCGAACGAAAAGTCTCTCGTCCACTTGGAGAAAGATAAGAGGAAAGAGTAGAAAGGGAGCTACGGCTACGCTCACTCTCACTTTCGCTCTAAAACCCTAATTCTTCTCCTCTCTGCGTCCCCTTGATTTGGCGTTCGGCTTCTTTTTATTCTTATCTTTCAATTTTTATACGAAGGATCTGGTGGTTTCGCAGGTGACTGGTGCGATCTTGGGAAGGTTAGTTTCTTTAATTACTTTAGTCGAAACCCTAAAGTTCTTATAGACTTATTAGTTACTTGTATGTTGATTTTATTTGGGTTTTTTTTTCTTTGTTAGCTTAAATTTGCGTTAACGAAGATTCTGTAAATCTCTGGCCATGAATTTGTGGCGAATTTTCTCTTTGTTTTTAGAAATCCCAATTTGAATTATTGATCTTTCGGCGACGTTTGGTTAATGAGTTAGGTGATTTCATTGATGTTTTATATTTGATAGTGAAGCCTTGGGTGTATTCTCTTAGACATGGGCGGATCCGGTGATAGGGTTTTCTTTTTCTTTGTATGTATGCATCTTTTCACTCTCTCTCTTGTAATTAGGGTTTTTTATACGCTACTGGTCTAATGATAATTCATCTTGCTTCTGTTTAGATCAGCTAGGCATCTTAATTCTTTTATGCTAGTACTTATTTGGAGGAAGGCTTTTGCCGTTAGTTGGCAATTGGCTCTTCGTGTGGATAAGGGTAGCTTTTAGGGTGACTGCTCGAGGTGGTGAATCTTCTGGTGTTGGCTTTTATCATGATGATTGCTGCTAAGCCTGTGATTGCCAAAAACAACTTGAAGATTAAGATTTCCTCTCGGAGAATAGAAGCTGTTTCTCAGCCAAGTTCATGTGAGATTAATGACAATGAATGGAATCCCAATTCTTCCCTGGATGGAAGCTGTCATTCTCAGATAGGTAAAGCACAAAGTTCCACCGAGAAATCTGCAGTACTTGGTGCAAAGAGGCGTGTTCCGTCTGGAGTCACGGAGGTTAAACAGAAGAAAAGGCAGAAAATGGGCCGCGGTGTGACACATCAATGTTCTGCTATTTTAAAAACACTGATGGGTCACAAATTTGGTCTTTTCTTCAATGTGCCAGTGGATCCAGTTAAGCTGGAGATCCCTGATTATTTCTCAATAATTTCAGAGCCTATGGATTTAGGAACAATAAAGTCTAAACTGGACAAAAATCTTTATCTCTATCCCGAAGAGTTTGCAGCTGATGTTAGATTAACCTTCTCAAATGCAATGTTATATAATCCAAGAGAAAATTTCGTCCACAATATTGCAATTGAGCTAAATGAGATGTTCGAGAAAAGGTGGAAATCATTGGAGGAAAAGTGGCACTGTGAAGAACCAAAGTTTGGGAGTGGAAAGTTTGTTACCGAGGAAATGAAGGAAAAATGTGATGTAAGACAGAGTGATCTTATAGTTCCTCACTCGAAGGGTAATGTTTTAAGCAAGAGGTCAAAGGCTTCAGAAGCAAAGTTGATGATGAATTCTTCTGATACAAGATCTTTGAAAGTAAGTTATTTTCATTACTCTTACAAAGGTTTAGGTGATGTTCCCGCTTATTTTTATTGCTAAACTTATGACGTCATATTTCTGCCTATATTTACGCCTTCCCATAAATGTTTATTAGCTGGTCCATTTCATTTGCATATTTTGAAGTTGTTTTCCAATTGAATTTGTGCTATTTGTTCTCCTGAAGGTAAAGCTTGCTAAACCATCTGAAAAGTGTGTGAACAAATCATTGGAGCAAAATTCATATAAAGGTACAGAAGATTCGGAATATGGTTTCTTCTTTATGGCTCTTAATTGGAGCTAATTGGCAATGTGTCTTATAGGCACTGATGGTGGTAGGCACAGTAACATCTCTGTTATTTCAAAGCCATCATCTAGCTCAGTTGCCTCGAAATGTAACAAATGTGACAGGATCACATGTCAATGTAGCGTTATCAGTGACTCAACTCATACATTCTCAGGTGTTTACACTGTCACTTTTTTGCTCTTAGTGTTTATAGTTCTTGGTGATTGGTTTACCAGCTATATTGTTGTTATTGGTTAGATATATCTTCTGAGGGATCATTGGACAGAGATCATCGTTCATTTAGCAATGATGCTATAGGACAGGTAATAAAATACTGCATGCTATTCTTAGCTAAATATGTAATGTAGTGTTAGTTGTGATTGATTCTTGGGGTTCTAATATAGGATTGTCAAGCCAAAAACATGTCAATATCCCAAGTGAGCAAGTTAGATCCAGATTCTGACGGTGAGAGTAATTTTTTATGTTATATTCTACTACTTAGCCATTGATGTCTAAGTAATAACTTGGAATCATCATAAAGGGGGTCAAAGTGCATTGGATGAGGAAAACACAGGTTCTAGTTCTTCACTTTTGACACATGCAACTGATGCTACATCTGGAGAAGGTCAGTATTTCTTGTTATGTCTAAATTCAGTTTGACCGCTGGCTGCTTTAGTTGGTATGATAGCTTTGTTGAGTTAGCTGCTTGTTGTGTGGATTAGGATGGAGACATACTGTTTTTGATGTGCCCTTATCTCCTAATAAGGCCCTTCGTGCTGCAATGCTAAAGAAACGATTTGCAGATACTATCTTGAAAGCTCAACATAAGACACTTCTTGACCATGTAAGTAGTCCTATCATGTTTTTATATCTCACTAGTTGGTGAAAAAATGCTGTTGGTATGGGATACTGGAGGAAGCTTTTGATTCCATACGTTAATGTAACAAATATATTCAAACTTTGCATGTGAGATGTTGATGTGATATTTTCAGGGTGATAAGGCGGATCCTGTAAGCATACAGAAGCAAAAGGAACTATTAGAAATGAGGCAGCGAGAAGGTGAGTTGAGCAATTTGATATCTATGAGGACTAGAAATTGGATTATGTCACATGGGCCCTAGCAATTGTGACATTCTGGAGTCTATTTGCTACCTTTTTAAGTTTACTCTGTTGAAGTGCCATAATTTTTAACTTGTTTGATGAGGCACTTAACAAGAATACACAAGGAAGTACGACATACTGGGGTTGTGATCTACAACTGACACTCAAACAAATACTTGAAACCCTGTTCATTTTCTGTTCTTCGGTAAAACAATGTTCCAATTCATATGGTGTAGGTTTGGAAGTACTTCAACCGGGCAGTTGGCATCCTATAAATGTTTTGTTTCCATGTTGTTTGTTGGGCTTGAGTTGATAGTTCTTGTTATCCTGTATTTTATGATCCTGGTTTTGTTGGATATCTTTGTATTATGATCGTAATGGCTTGTTACTATTAAATCCCTATGCTTCTTAACAAAGATCCATGACAATCCTTGTTTCATAATTGATCACATCAAAGTTTCAATTATTTATATAATCCCTAAAAGTTACAGTCGAGGCAAACTCCACTTCAATCTTGTTTTCTTCTTGAAAAATCCCTTGCTTGTATAGTTCATTGTGTGGGATTTCTGGTTCAAGTGCCAGCATATTATGTCCTTTTTGGATTCTTTAGCCAAGTGCCAATTGAAGCTCTGTGCATCTTTTGTGTACTAAACTGCTGTTTCTTTTAAATAGATAATTATTGTGGTAACTTGTGGAAGATAGTAGCTTGCTTCCATGGTCTTGTAGTGTCATCTTTACGAACTTTCATCTCTCCTTACAGAGAAGGCTAAAATTGAAGCCCAAATCAGAGCTGCTGAAGTAGCATCTAGAATGAAGAAAGAGGAAGAGTTGAAAAAACAACGTGAGAAAGAAAGAGAAGCTGCACGTGCGGCACTGCAAAAGGTTTGTTCCCAATAGATTTGATTGGAAGTTTAATATTTGTGTTTTCAGAGACGTTTATGATAGATATGGTTTTAAAAATTTTCTTGGCTGCCACCAGATGGAAAGGACTGTTGAGATAGAAGAGAACCGAGAGATAATAAAAGAGCTGGAGATGCTGTGTGGGTGTTCATTATCCTCTAGTGCCAATTTGGACAGGAGTGGCAGCAAATTGGCAAAGGGAGGAATTGAAGTATTAGATTCTGCAAGTCCACTAGAGCGTCTGGGGTTGTTCATGAAACATGAGGATGAAGAAGATATGGATGAAGTGGTTCTAAACGGGAATGGGGAAGAAGGGGAGATACTAGCTTAGATGTTTTAGTTCTTGTATCTTTTGTCAACACCTAGTGAGGTGGATGAAAGGTATACTGAATTGGTTGTAAATGAATCTAATTTTGTAGGCTAAGAGTTATGCTTCTTTGTACATGGGGCACCAGTAGTTTATAGGCTTGTATTATATATATATATATATATATCTATATATACACACGTATGTAGTCCACCAATCCACTTGCCTAAAATCTCTTTAGGAATGTTTTCATTATGCTTGGTTTTCATTGTCCCAAAGCAACACAATCTTTGAACACTGGACAAGAAAGCTCCTCCCTTCCTGTCCTGTTATTTCAAGACAGGTTAAGGCAGTGCTAATGTAACGCTTTCATACTACAACTGTCAAAAAGATGTCAGGAACCAGCTGCATAACAGTGCATCCGTGGGGTATAAAACAACTGTACACCTCAAATTGCGTAGCGGTTCTTTGCAGCCCTGCCATGTTTCTGTGCATCCTCCTGAATGAACATAACAGAAAAGAAGAGAGCATGCAAGTCAACTACACTTTGTGGCACACAATTCAAGGTTAAACAGCAACAAACTGATAATCCTTACATGGAACATAAATTTCATCGGCTCATTGCAATTGAGAAACTCCTTCCATTGCCTTCCAATACTCAACTGCAAAAGTACAATTATCAACAAATTGCCTTCACGAAGATGAATATGTGGGAACAAATGAATTCGTTCCTATTCTAGAACAAGTGCCCTCAGCAATTTGGATGAGGATCAGACAGGACATTCTGCTCATTGCTCCACAAGTTAATTGCACAGTTACCTGAGCAGCTTCATTTGAAGCATTCTTAGTCCAAAGAGCTATCTTATCTTGTCTACCTCTAACACTGACAACTGCACCGCAGATTTCATCTCCATAATCAAACTGTTCCCCGATCATTGCCAGCAACTAAGAAAAATAAATAAGAAAACAATTAGGCAATTAAGAAGCTTATAGGGTTTGTAGTAGCACATAAGAAGTATCGAAGCATGCCGTATATAACCAAGAGTGATCACACTTCTCTTTTTGAAAGGTCAGAGTCCACTTTCCTCCATTAGCACAAACAGGGTCCTCCCATTTTGGCTCAATATTATATTTGAAGCAGTGAAAATCTGCTGGCACAGGGAGCTTGCTGGGGTGAGGGATGTTATTGTAAACACTGAAAAAAAGAGTAGATAATCAACATTCATCATGTGAAATGCCACAACAGAAGTATCAGAACTCAACTGACTGATCAAAGCCATTCACATGAAAATGCCAATTGTACTAGGAACAGGTTAGTCAGATTTGTATCTAGGTAGTTGTAAGAAACAAAGTGGTAAAATAAACAATAAAGTCGTAAAAATTTCAGTCTTCATACGAAAAACATTGAGGCTAAAATACATTAATCCTAGCTATTCAATCCCAACCAAAACAACATAAAGGAAGCACTAATGAGAGGATTTCCATCCACTGGATCTCCCTTGATTCGCATAAAAGTAGTCTGAAACCAACTACCCACAAGAAATTTCTAGTTCTTTCGTTCACGACAAAGCCTTATGGCCATCAATGCAAAGAGAGCACAAAGCTTCAATCTTGTAATATGCATACAAAAAGGTTGTAACTTATAATCAATATCCCCCCTTGTCTTAGCTACTTCCAACAATGCATATAATCATCATCCAAACACAAAAAGATCGACTAAACAATAAAAGAATTAAAAAAGAACAAGAAAGAAAGGGTCTTGCAGATCTCGACCTCCAGAACTCTTCTGCAGTTGAGAAAGTATAAATTGAACGCATGGAGCTTCCCCATGTGGGTCGCTTGGACTTTCTGTTGTTGAACCAGAAGGTCCATCGGTGCTCAAGCGGGTACTGATCGTACGCTAATTTCTTGCTCCCCAACTCATCCTCTCCTACGATCTGGCTCGGATTAGGGTTCAGAGAAGCTTTTTCCGTCGTCGATAATTTTTGTGCCTCCTCCATTGCCATCATCTTCCTGATTTTTAGCTTGAGTTTTCATGTTTTGTACGGGTCACACACGTGGCAATACAAGAATAATACTATTTTTAATTAAAATGGTATTAATAAACAAGGTTATAATGGAAACTTTCCAATGTTAATAATAATGAGCAATTTCCCAAGTCAATACATTTTTTTTTACTTTTTTATATTTATTTCCTAATTTGTGATTATGAATTTCTCTATTCTTTACATGAGTTTAAGTTTCGGAATCGGTGTCTCTATTAGTTAGACTAACATTTTAACGTAATTTTTTACTAGATTGTTATTACTGTTGTTGTTATTTACTTATATTAGAGTGGCCGAAAGAAACTCTAGTGATCTGGAATATTTTCTAGTAGGTCTCTCCTTAGTTCGATTAAGATGACCTTTAAGTTAAACTAAAGGAAATTCCAATCACACGTTATTGATTTGATGCTTTAAAAGGCTCTATATGTATAAACATTTTATTCCACTTTATTACATGAGTCTTTACATTGATTAAGAGACATTGAAGCTTTGGTTTTAATAGTAAAATCTCTTGATCTTATAAACACTCTCTAGGTAATATTTTAGAAAGTGTTTAAATTATCATTGGATTAAATAAATTTATTTTGAGCATTTGAAGTTGTTAAAATCAATGAGCTGTATTAGTCGACCAATATATCTACTGATCGACTACTATTCCAACAACTAGTGAATCTGGTGCTTTTAATACTTAATGGTCAACTAGTGCATTATATATAGCCATTCTAGTAGCTAGTTCTTGGCTCCAACTACTAGTAGGAGTCCCATCAAAACATTATAAATAAGTGTTTTCTTGTTAGTTTTAGCATTAAGAAGGTTTTGGTGCTATGCACACACATTTTAAAGTGTTTTTTCAATTATTCAAGCATCATTGTCTCATATTTACGTGAGTGAGTCATTTTAGAGTTATCAAGTGATAAAGTGAGGAACTTTTAGTTGTAATATTTGGTTTGGGTAATATATTATTTATTTAGTGTTGGTCCAAATGAGATTGAGGTTCCTCTTTATTTTAGAAGAAGGTTGTAAGGAGGTTCCTCTTACCAAGAAAGATTGTAAAAAGGTTATTCTTAGCCTTGAAAGAAGAAATATAGTGAAATTCTAAGAAGAGTTTGGGGGTAGACATAGGCAAGAGTTGTTTGCCAAATCACTATAAATGAATTTGCACTCTCTTTCCTATCTTCTTTAATTTATTGCTCAATTATTGAATTGATTTATATTAAGTAATTTACTCATCCTTATTTACATTTTTTGTTGTTAACTGAGTACATTAGTTAGAAAAGTTATTAAAATTTTTAAACGCCCAATTCAACCCCTTTTGGGTACCATTAGGAATTAACAAATGGTATTAGGTTATCATTTCTCATGAAATCTTATAATAGAGATTATAATGGAATACTTAGGAGCATCATCATTATTATTCAACTAAGAGTGATAAAGCATTAGTAGACCACCTTTGCCTGATGACAATGTTTACCTTTATTGAAAAACTAGGATTAGATTCTTCCTCATGGTTGAAAGTGTAGACTTACGAAATATAATTTCAAAAGTTACCCAAATTAAAGGAAGAATGGAAACCTCAAAATAAGAGATTAGTTTCCTTGAATAGTAAGGCCATACACATTCTTTTTTATGCATTAGGTATAAATAAATTCAATAAGGCCTCTATGTTTGAAACAATTCATGAAATTTGTCGTAATCTAGAAGTCACTCATAAAGAAAAAAAACCAAGTTAAGGAAAGCAAAATTAGTATGCTAACTCACCAATATGAATTGCTTCAAATGAAAAATAATGAAAGCATTTTTAATATGCATATTAGATTTATTGATATTATCAATGCACTTAGGGGTCTTGGAAAAACCTATAGTAACATTAAAATGGTAGGGAAGTTGCATAGGTCTACGAAAAATATAAGTAGCTAAGGTGAGAACCATACAAGAAGCCAAGGATTTAATAATGCTACCATTATAAGAACTTATTGGATTTCTTCTCACTTATGCAATGAGACTCCAAAAGAGATAAAAAGAAGTGATTGCCCTAAAGAAAAAGAATTTAACATTTAAAGCCTCTAAAGAAAAATCAAGTAAAGAGGAAGAGACATCATCTAACGAAAGCAATAAAGAAGGCATTCACTTAATCACTGGAAGATTCAAGAAGTTATTAAAGAAGAAATTCTCCAAAAGAAAGAAATTCAAGAAAGGTAAAAATTATTTAAAAATCCTCTAACATTACTTGTTTTAAATGTAGAAAACTTAACCACATAAAGTTATAATATCCTCTACTAAAAGATAATGAGAAACACAAAAGAAATTATAAGGGGAAGAAGGAAAAGAAGAAAGCACTTAAAGCGTCATCAACTTAGGATGATACAAATGATTTTGAAAGCTAGAATTCCAAAAAAAAAAGATAGCTCATAAGTGCTTCATTGCTATGGAAAATAATGAGGTGACATCCAACCATAATTCTTGTGATAATGATAGTGATGTTGATTTGACAATGATAATCATGGGGGTTAAGGAGATTTTAAAACCACATTTATCAAAGAAAAATATTTGTGTAGTAAAGAACCATTGCTTAATGTGACAAATAAGTATGGAGCATCCATATCCAAGCATGTACACATCCATTAGGAATAATTCTAAAAGGAAGTCTCATGCTTTCATATATGCTCCATAACCTAGGTATATAGTTTAATACACTCAAGAAAAAAATAGTTATAATTTTAACATGCAAACTCACTCGCAGCCCTTAGACCACAAAGAACCATGCATAAAGCTTCCATTTGTGGTATGCATTATACATATGATTATAGAACACTTCATTATTCTAGGAGATAACAAATTTAATGTCTAAATGAAGATTCGATATTATGTATACATATAAAGAGGTCCGAGAGATGCATATATGCATCATCATCTCTTATATACCATATTATGTCCTTTTTTGGTAAGGATGGACATGCTGAAAGATTTTGTCTTGTCAAATAACTAACAATAAGCAACCCTTAAAAGTATAGGTTGAAAAGAAGAAATAGTCTAATAACCAAGGAACCAAGTTTATTTGGGTTCTTAAAACACATTGATTGCTTTGTTTTATGAGATTTATATAAAAGAAGAGCAAATAGTATGTAGTTATTAAATTGAGCATTATTTTTTTGAACAATTTATATTTTTTAATCTTGATGAATCTAACCTTTTTGCCTCGAGGAAAGTCTTAAAAGATGTTGTAGGATATGTAAAATTTATATGTAAAATTTAAATCCTAAAATTAACTATCATGACTTTTCAAATTGTCAAACTAAGTGAGAAAAATAAGATGCCAATAATATATTGAGAATTCGAGAAGAATCTTCATTCAAATCTCATAAGTAATATTTAACATAAGGTAATTATTAGTTCGCAGTTTAGAAATATATGATAACTTACGTTTATTTGTCAATTTGAGTATAAATCCTCGATGATGATTATTTGGGTCTGAATTATGAATAAAATGTTTAATAATTATTTTAAAGTGTGAACTTTAGTCTTAAAATTAGAGTCTATATACAAAATGAGGTTACTAAGTTGGAATCCACATTAATTAAGCAATTATTTCTCTAATCTTTTAAATAAGGATAAACCTTGTACAATTAGAAGAGAGTTAGATATCTTTGGTGGAAATTCTATATGATAAAGATATTCTTGATTGTTTTCATAAGTTTGGAGTCTCTTTAAAAGTTTTTGATAATTCTTGATTGGTAATGACATGACTCATTAAGTGTTTTGATCTTTAAATTTGAGTTTTAAACTTGCTTTTTAGCTTTCCAAAACCTACTAGTCGACCAATACCTTAGTGTGGCCAACCAGGTAACCAATACTACATTTTATGCCCTTCTAATGTGTTTATTCTTTGTTTAGTCGCCCAATTACTCACACTAGTCATCCAATGTCTTCAAGTGGTCGACCAATGTTCTTTTTCTAAGAAACTTTACAGTTCTAATAAGTTTGTTTTTGGTCTGGTAGATTATATGGATCCTTTAGTGGTTAACCAATACCCCTAATTTTGAGATTCCTTTTCTTTTCTGAATGTTTATGGAGAGTTTGGTTGCTTTTACTGGTTAACTAGATATCCTCATTGATCAACCAATATATTCACTGGTCAACTAGTAGATTGTTTTTTACTAAATTAAACCATTTTTTACCATATCTCTACTCTCTACTGCTCACTCTTTCTTTTCTCTGAAACACCAACACTAGTCCACCAATCAAGTCATATGGTCGACTAGTCCCCTTATTTTTAGTCTCGCCTTCACCTTTTTTCTTTTAATTATATCGATTTATCTTTAATTTTGATATTTTAGGAACTTTTTCATGTTTCAATTATGGATATTGCAATTACGCTTTTATTTGTTACAGTTTTAACCTCTAATTTTGTTAAAACTTAACCTTAGTGCTTTAATTAAATCTTTTAACTTAGGTACAATATCGAAATTAGGGGAATTTTCAAATTGGAAACAATTATAGACATTTTTATCAAAACTAAATTCTCAAATTAGAAACAATTAGAGACATTTCTATCAAAACTAACCTTTTTTTACTCCTTAAATATTTAATAACATTCTTCAGTGAGAAGTTTTATCATTCTAATCAAATACATTTTGATTATTTCTACCTAGTTAGTTTGGAGCATGATAGTTTATATTTTGTATCTTTAGATAATGATTTCTTTTTGATAATTCCAAAAAGGGGGAGAAAAATTAGTAACATTACTTTTTTTTGGGGCGGGGGTGATGACATTCATGGGGAGTGATGAAATTTAAGGGATTGATTATTTTTTAATTTTGTATTTCTTACACTTTATATGATTTGCTTAAGTGAATTTATCATATTTTCATGTATGGATATTTCTTTAATTTTTAATATCTTTGATTCTTATTACTAAATTATATTTATGCATGAATTAAGGGGGGAGTTAATCACTATCTTGATAATTGTTTATGTGCTTGATTTTTTTATAATTCTTTAATATCACAAAAGTTTTATCATCATAAAAAAGGGATAGCTTGTTGAATAAAGGAAGGTTCCAATCGGTGTGTTCATGATATCAAAACATAATTACTACTAATGAGTTTATTATTTCGATAAAAAGAAACATAAAAATAAATAAATTTATAAACTCAAGAAGATAACTTATGAAGATGATAAAGAGAAGTTGAAGTTTACAACCGTTGAGATGAAATCAAGCCAAGAATAAAAGAAGCAAAACTTATATCCATGTACAAACATTTTAATTCACTTCATTACATGAGTCTTTACATTCATTAAGAGGCTTTCAAGCTTTTGATTTTAATAGAAAAACCTTTTGATCTTCCAAACACTCCTTAAGAAAAATTATGGGAAGTATTTAAGTCATAATTGGATTAAACAAACTAGTTTTAAACATTTGAAGTTTTAAAATCATGTTTATAGGTTGATTGGTCGACTATATAAGTTATTGATCGACCAATATAGGTTAAAGTAATTAAATTTGATATACCATGAGTTTTCTATATCATTGGTGGATGTGATATACCATGAGTTTTCTATAACATTGGTCGATGTACTATGCCTACTGTCGACTAGTGTTCGCAACAACGCAAAAGGGTCGCAATTGTTGATCGTTCGCGAGTTGAACTCGCTCTCTTGCCACGCCCATACTAGTTAACTGGTGCATTGTATATAGCTGTTGTAACAATTAATTCTTGGCTCCAATAGCTAGTAGGGTCCTAAAACATTATAAATACTTGTTTTTATCATTTGTTTAACATAAAAAATGTTTTGAGTGTTGTGCACACACATTTCAAAGTATTTTTCAATCATTTGAGCATTATTATCTCATATTTGTGTGTGGGAGCCATTTTGGATTCACCAAATTATAAAGTGAGAAACTTTAAGTTGTAATATTTTGTTTGGAGAATATGTTATTATAGTTGAAGGTGATTCAAGCAAGATTGAGGTTCCTTTTTATCTTGTGATAAGATTATAAGAAAGGTTCCTCTTTACTAAGAAAGATTGTGCAAAGGTTACTTTTCACCTTGAAAGAAGAAGTATAGTGGACCTTTAAGAAGAGTCTAGGGAGTGGACGTAAACAAGGGTTGTCTGTTAAACTACTATAAATTGGTTTGTATTCTCTCTTCCCTATCATCTTTAATTTATTGTTCAATTCTTTAATTGATTTATATTAAACTATTTTTCATCCTTATTTACATTATTTGTTATTAATTAAGTACATTAGTTAGAAAAGTTAAATTTTTTGAATACCCAATTCACCTAAATTTTTTGAATACCCAATTCACCCCATCTTAGGTACCATTAGGGACTAAAATCTTGTATTAACCATATGTTAGTATCAAGTTAAGGGATTTTAGGGGACATTATATCTTAGATAGTTAATGTTTCAAATATTACAAAATGAGAATATATTAAAGTTAATGAGACTAAGGTGTTCAGACTTCATCAAAAGTTCAAAGTTAATGAACACAAAATTGTTATCCATCAAGTACTTGACAAGGTAAAGGATGTGTGCACTAAGGAAACTTTTTAACTAAAGTTTAAGTTGTATGTACTAAGTACTTTCTATGCCCTAACATAGGAATTATGGTATCATCACGCATTTGTTTAATACTATAGCATAAGTTAAAACTGGAGCAACTTAATTAGAGGTATTCCATTCTCAACCATCTTTCAAAAAATGTTTATATATTACATGAAGTTATTAAGGAGAAAGGTATTGCACCTTGCATGTAGATGTGTTATAGTCTTAATAGTAAGTTAACTTTTTTTTATTACAAGTAAGGAAAGATTTCAGTGATCACAGCTTAGGATGATAACAATATCAATGAGGAATTAAAGGTTAGTATAGTGTCTCTATATGAGTATAAGAAGTTAAAGGTGATGTTTCACAACAATTTTTATAGCATTTGAAAATATTATAAGCCTTGAATAAATTGGATCAATTATTGTACTATTCTTAGATATGGAGGCTAAAATTTAATAAGGAACACCCTACAAATAACATGGTGGCTTGGAGGAGACCAAGAAAGTTTTGATTAAAGCATTTGTTATTTTTTCTATATAGCTTTCCTATAATTTTTATTGTATAGTGGATATTTTTTTATAGTTAAGTTAAATTATTGGCAATATAAGAAGCCTTAAGAAGTGAATACATTCTAATAAAAGAGAAGATGGAAAAAAAAAAGTAGTCACGATGTGCCAGAAGACATTGATGATGGAGAAGAAGATAACAAAAAAGCAATCCCTAGGTAAAAAGAGACACTGATAATAAAAAGAAGTGGTTGAAGCAAAAGGTACAATTTGAATGATTCCTTCATTATGTTCAGAAGCTTGATCAAATGATTTTTGACTATGTATTTGAAATGTAGATTATTAATAATGTTTAGGGACATAAGAAGATGCCTATGTCTTATGACAATGCAATGACAAGATAGAAGCCAATAAAGACATGACAATCATGAATAAGGAGGTAAGAATAATAAAAACTAATCGAATGGTATTGCAACTATCCTAACGAAGTTTATGATACAAATTTTAACATGTAGGGAAGGAGAAACAAATATTTTTAGTCATTTAGATATGAATACAGGAGATTTAGTTACTGGTGATGCTACATGACTAGGCTTGGTGAAAGTTAGAAATCAGTCTAAGAGGGTAGTAGATTTCTAACTTTGGATTGTGTTTATATCATATTTCTTAGAAAAAAACTACATCTAAATCAAGGTAATATAGTTCATTCGTATGAGAATAATATTGTTGTTGTAATTTTTTAATTATTGATGTAAATTTATTTTGCATATAATTATTTTTTAATATTGTAACTATTTTTATTCATTTTTTATAATGAGCTTATTGGTTCTGTCATTATTTAGAATTTCAAGATTGGATTAAATTTGATGTGTTGGGCCCGGGCCCCGGAACCCGACTCTTGAGGCGGCCCCTCGGACTGCGCCCCAACGGGCGACCCGAACCGTTGGACCCGATCCCAACATCCATACAAATCGATTCGCACATGCAATTCACATTTTCATACTCAATATCAATCTAACTATGGAATTCATGCCATTATAATTCCGATGAAATGCAACAAGGATTTTCAATCCATACATAATACAATATAAGTCTAAATCCCAAAATACATAAAATATGATCCATGATGGTATGTCTGGAGGGCCAACTAAAGTATTAACTTAATGCAAAGCTCCTAAAGGTCTTGAAGTTTCCGATGCCTTGCAAGATCAACAGTCGTCCTATTCTGCACCTGAGGAGGGGAGAGTAATGGGGTGAGCTGCGAAGCCCAGTGGCATATACATTTATAGCCATTGGCAACGAGCCACACAACCACGCATAAAC
>JANTNU010000002.1:37484465-37496881 GCA_024752395.1 Erythroxylum havanense
GTATGCTTCTTATTTCTGGTATAGAAGCATATGCATTGTTGGATCCTGGATCCACCCATTCTTTCATTGCATCGCATATAGCATGTAGACTGCATGGGGATAGGCAGAGGTTACAGTATGGGTTAGAGGTGAGTACACCTCTAGGTAGTATGGCTGTATTGGGAGAAGTATGTATAGGGTGTCCGATTCAGATCAACCGGATAGTTATGAGTGTTGATCTGATTATTTTGCCTCTGAGGGAGATTGACGTGATATTGGGGATGGACTGGTTGACTACGCACAGGGCTATCATGGACTGTTATACCAAGGAGGTTGTTTTGGAGTCTCCTGGTCAGCCCAGAGTGGTGTTTCGAGGAGTTAGTCAGGCAGTGCCAGCGAGGATGATATCCTTCTTCAGTGCCCTGAGATTGATGCAGGGAGGTTGTGAGGCCTATCTGGCTCATGTAGTGGATTCTCGAGTCGAGCAGAGATTGCAGGATGTTCCCGTAGTCGGGAAATTTTCGGATGTGTTTCCCGAGGAGTTACCGGGATTGCCGCTAGAGGAGTTTCTCGAGTCAAGAGTTTTTGTAAAGATATCCACCATTTTTTCAATAGACACATATGAAAGAATGGCTATTTTGTTCTCCATAAGCTCTCAGATAAAATGATACTTTAAGTCGATGTGTTTTGTTCTCGAATGTTGAACCGGATTCTTCGAGATGTCTATTACACTCTTGTTATCACACAAGATTGTCAACACATCCTGATTAATTTCATAATCTTCTAACATCTATTTCACCCAAAGAAGTAGCGAACAACAACTACCTGCAATAATATATTTTGCTTCTGCAATTTACAATGAAGTTGAATTTTTTTTTTTACTGTACCACGAAATCAGATTATTACCCAAGAGGAAACAACCGCATGAAGTACTTTTTCGATCATCTAAATTTCTAGCCCAATTCGCATCACTATGCCCGGCTAGATAAGACGTGGAGTCACATGTATACGAAATCCCAAATTCAGAGGTACCACTAATATATCTAATAATCCTCTTTATCGTTATTAAGTGTATCTCTTTTAGGTTAGCTTGATAGCGAGCACGTACTCCTATGCTATAACAAATATCTAGTCTACTTGTAGTTAAATAAAGTAGAGTACCAATAATGCTTCTATATAAGCTAACATTAGCTTTTGCCTTTTTCATCTTTGTTTGACTTTGTAGATACACTCATAAGAGTTCTAGCATGTCAAGCATTCTCAAATCCAAAATTCTTCACGACATTCTTCGCATATTTAGTTTGCAATTCAAAGATACCATCCTTCACTTGTTTAATTTGCAAACCCAAAAATAAGTTCAATTTACCTACCATGCCCATCTCAAATTCATGCATCATCAAATCCACAAATTCGTCCGCCATTTTCGGATGAGTGAAACCAAACATAATATCATCAATATAAATCTGTCCAACCATCAAATTAGATATGATTTTTTTAAGAAATAAGGTCTTGTTAACAATACCTCTTTCATAGCCTTGTTTAATGAGATATTGAGTGAGCCTTTCATACCAACATCTTGGAGCTTACTTGAGTCCGTACAGTGTCTTTTTTAGCTTGAAAACACGATTAGCATGGACTAGACCAACAAAACTTGCTTAACATATGGTTCTTCTTGTATAAACCTACTCAAGAATGCACTTTTTACATCCATTTAGTGGAAGCCTTTCACACATTTTATACCCAAAAGCAATATAATCAACTTAAGTCTTGCCATTGGTGCAAAATTTTTGTCAAAATTTATTCCTTCAATACAAAAATAACCTTGAGCAACTAACCTTGCTTTATTTATAATCACATTATCTTTTTCATCAATTTTATTTCGAAACACCAATTTTGTTCCAATCACATTCACATCAGATGGTCTTGACACCAATTCCCAGACATCATTGTGAGCAAACTGAGTCAATTCTTCTTACATTGCTACTGTCCAAAACTCATCTTGTAAAGCTTCTTCAACTTTTTTAGGCTCGAATGAACAAATGTAACATAAAAATCTCATGAGTTCTCAATAATCTACTTTTTTTCTTTCCCTTGTTTTTCTTCTCTTACTGGCTTCTCTAATAACGTTCTCCACTAGATGACTTCTTCTGATCCGTGAAGGATGATCCCTGTTTAAATCAATTTCTTTGAGTTTTGATTATTCAAAGGAATAATTTTAGCATTAAATGTCATGTTGGTTTCATCATCTGAAGTAACTGACAACACTTCAGTTTGGACAATTTCTTCACTAGCAACAACTAACTACAAATCTTGGTAGTTTTTGGTTCTTCCCTTATTGTTTGTTTGAGCTGGTTCGTAAGGTTGGTTTTGTAAATTTTCTTTTACCACTTTACCATTTAATTGAGACACATCATCTATCACAACATTTATGGACTCTAGCACTTTCTTAGCTCTTTGATTAAACACTTGATATGCTTTACTGTGGATTGAATATCTAATGAAGATTCCTTCATCACTCTTGCTTTCAAATATTTTGAGCTGTTTTGATCTCTAAACATATAGCATTTACTGCAAAAACATGAAAGTAGCTTATATTTAGTTTCTTTCCCTTCCAAAGCTCATAAGATGTCTTGTTCAAGATAGTTCTAAGAAGAACTTTGTTAAATATATAGCATGCCATGTTCACTGCTTCCTCCCAAAACTACATTGATGTTTTTCTTCCATTTAACATAGATCTAGCCATTTCTTGAAGAGTTCGATTCTTCCTCTTTGTAAATCCATTTTGTTGTGGAGTTTTAGGTGCTGAAAATTTTTGTATGATATTGTATTTGTCACAGAAATTGTTAAAGCTTACATTCTCAAATTCTCTTCCATGATCTGATCGGATTCTCAACATTGTCATATTTTTCAAATTCATGACCTGCATACATAGGATTATAAAAGTCTTAAAAGCATCTAATTTTTCTTTCAAGAATAATACCCAAGTATATTTAGAATAATCATGAACACAAGTTAAAAAATAACTCATTCCATCAATGCTAACATGTTGTGTTGGACCAACCGAGTCAATGTGAATTAATTCCAATATACGTGAGGAAATAACATGTCTAACCTTTTTATGTAGCACTCTCATATGTTTACCCATTTGACATGAACTACATATCGTCTTATCTTCTTTGTTTATTATGGCCAAACCTCTTACAACTTCCAATTTCTTTAACTCGCTAATAAGCTCATAATTAACGTGCTTAACCTTTTAATGCCATGGATCTATATTGTCATCATATGAGGTTGATTTATAAGTAGTAGTGACCTACAATGTATAACAATTGTCTGCTAATCATTTGTCACTCACAAGACATTCTCCTTGTTCAGTTAACACCCTTCACCCATCACTTGTAAATTCAACCAATAAACCATCATCACAAAGTTAGCTTATACTCACCAAATTGGCTTTTAATTCATCAATGTCAAGCACATTCTTGAGGTTTGGTAGTCCATCTACGCATAGTATCCCTCTTCTAATAACCGAAGCCTTCTTTCCATCACCAAAAGTCATATGCCCATCTACACAACTTTCATAATCGGCCAAATAACTCCTTTCTCCTATCATATGGCATGAAAATCTACTGTCAAAATACCAAACCATTATAAGAAGTACCATTCATGGATTTAAGAATTACAAGAGCTTGCAATTGACCCTTTTTAACCTAAGTGTGCTTCAGTGTCATAGGTTGCTGCTGGAAATTTAATGAGAAGTATATAGATTTTCAGTTTTAAGTCCTTTGAAACAACATTCATGTTAAATTTAAGAATTAACTATATTTTTATTATTGTTGAAGCACTAAATTAAACTTTTTCTTAATTTTTTTTCTAGTGAAGGTATATGTTAGCTCAAGGTTTATTATTAATGATTTTGATGATAGCTCTATAATATTTCAAAAATCAAATTGGATTTATTTCCTTGTATAGATAACAATATAGTTCTTAAAAGGAAATGATATCATAGGATAAATACTTCCTTTCTTACAAGAACTTTCTTAATGAACTTACCATATTAGAAAAGATTCCACAATATCTAGAAGAATCTTACCAATCACATAATTCGAATAATTAGCTCCGATATTCTTGTCAAAACCTTTACATTAACGTTTGAATATTGGAAGATTCCAGCAGAAATAATATCAAAGATACAAGGTTAACTCAGAATTAAAATAAAACAACAATTAGTTGAAGAAAATGTCTACTTGAGGAAGAGCCACTGCATTTGTGAAATACAGATAGATTTGCGAAATACTTCAACAACATCAATATTTTTGAAAGTCATGGCTATATCAAACTCCTTGTGCTTTAGAAAGTGAAATCACTTTAAACCCTTTATACATTTTTTATTGAGAGCTTGTAGAAACTTGTTAAACACTACGAGTGTGAAAGGATAAAGAATCTTGAAAAATATATACTTGTGAGCTTGAAGAGGCTTGTAAATTATATTACTTGGAGTTTTATAGTGAAATACTCAAGTTGAATACTTGGGAACTAGACGTAGGCTTCATTATAAGTTGAACCAATATAAATCAACTGTATCTCTCTCTCTCTCTCTCTCTCTCTCTCTTAACTTTTAATGTTTTGCATTATATTGTGTGTGTTTAATTTACAAAAGGCTCCTTCACTTTCAGAATAGGCTCCTTCTTTTTTAATATTGCAAGAGGTTTCTTTCATTAACAGGCTTCTTTCGTTTTTAACAGGCTCTTTTCGTTTTTAATGATAATAAGTTCCTTTCATTTTTTAAAAGACTCCTTTAGTTTTTAAAATGTTAACAGACTCTTTTCATTTTTAACATGCTCCTTCTATTTATAGACCTTTTTGTTGAAATTTAGTAGGTTTCTATCGTTTACATGAATTGGTAGTAACTTAAAATTTTTTAAGTCACATAATTCACCTATCTCTTATGTTTGTTTGCTTTATCATTTTATACCAGAGTGAGGTTTCAAATTTATTGTATTTTACAGCATATGATAGATCATGGTAAACAATTTGAGAAGTCTTGAAGGACAATTCATCTCAAAGCTTCCTTACTTTAATGGAAACAACTATTCTTATTATAAAGAGAGAATGGTCATTTATCTTCAATTTGTAGATATCGAAATCTAGCAAGTTATCAAAGTTAGAGCCATATCTCTTGCTACTGATAGCGTAGAAGTGTGGATTGATGTTGATAGAAGAAACAAGTAACTGAATGCCAAAGCAAGACATTATCTGATTTGTGCACTATCTTCAAAAGAGTATGAAAAGATATCCTACTATTCTACAATCAAGGAAAAGTGGTACAAACTTCAAGTTACTTTTGAAGGAATGAATGAGGTGAAAAAGCATAGAATGAGTCTTTTAGTGCATCAATATAAACCTATTTGCATGAAATGGGAAGAAACTATAGATGAATTCTTCGGACGTTCAACAATTTCATCACAACCTTAAAGAACATGAGAAAGGTATATCCCAATGATGAGCTTGTAGTAAAGATTCTAAGGTCACTGCCAAAAGAATCGAGATCTAAGGTGACGGATTTAGAAACTGCAAAGGATCTCGACACTATTTCACTCGATTGCTTAAGAGGAAACTTGATGATCTATGAGGTCGAGCTTAGGCAAGATGAAGGATCTTCATACAGAAGAGGAATGACATTAAAAGCAACTGATGAATCAAATCCATCAAATGGTGATGAAAGCAATAGTTAGTTACAAATAGATGGAGATGGTGAATTCAATTTCATGGTCAAAAAAATATGCACACTTCTACATAAAGAAGCTAATGAAGAAAAAAAATAAGGAAACAAGAAAATTGGAAATAATAAATTCCTATATAAAGGCAACAAAAGCAGTAGCAATTGTCAAAATAATCAAATCATATGTTATTACTGCAAGAAGTCTAGACACACAAGACCAAAATGCCCTCTTCTTCAAAAAGGTAAAACAAGAAACCTAGAAAGCAAGCTATGACTACAGTTTGATCAAATGAGGATTTTGAAAACTTTGAAGAAGAAAAGCTTGAAGAAGTCAACAATGTTTGTTTTATGGTTGAATCATGAGACGATGAGATATATTATTATGAGTCCAATATTGGAATTGATAAATTAAGAGATGCAAATCATGAACTACATGATCAGTATAAAAAATTATCAGTGCAGTATTTCAAAAAAAGCTGAGATATGCATGATGCATGTCTTAAACAAGTGTTTCCCATCTCATGAAAGCTCCACATCATCAAGCTTTTCTTTTTCCTTCTCAAAGCTCCAAAATGAATGGTACCTATCTCACAAAAGCTACACATTAAGCATATATGTACTCTATCTAACTACATATTTAATACAATATAACATTAGAAAGGGAAAATTCAATGGAAATCTGACTTATGTCTATATGAATATTGCTTTTCCATTCAATAATGATATGGGTAGCCACTTGCATATATATAAATAACAACGGGAAAACTTGGTCAAAGATTAAACATCATAAGAAGTGGTCCTTATATGCAAGTCATGACATAGAAGAGTATTAAAATTTCAGTTTCTTAGTTACAGGGAAAAAAAAGGAAGAAGAAGAAGAAGAACGGGACTGCTAACCAGTAATGTTCTCTAGAGTTGATCAATATGGTTATCCTTTAAGATATGGTTTTAAAAAACCATACAAAACACGTTTTTGATTAAGATACCTCCAATATAAGGAATTGGGAAGTCTTCTCTAAGGACGAAGTCATCAATAATGTTAATTGCAGCACGCCAATGAAACCTTGCCAAGTGGACGATCAAGATGGGCATATCTCATGGTAGGTAATAGTTGTTGTGGGTAGAGCAACAACTGGAATGTTGGATTGCCATTTTGAGTCCTAGAAATTAAATATGCCAGTTAATTTCCTTTTATTTATACTTATTCAAGTTTCAACAGAAATTTTACCAACATATTTTTATTATAATATTGTTTAATGAATTATTCATATAAATATTTACTAGTTAATATTATATAAGAGATTAAACTAAAATTTTCTGCTTAAGTAATTTATAAAATCAATCTATCTGCATTAGATACCTAATTATTATCAGTAATAAAATATGATTGCATTGATATTGACACTAAAAAATTATTCTTGTTTAAAAAATAGTAACCAAAATTATGAAATTAAATAAAAAATAAAATATCTAAATTTCAATTACTGAAAAGGTTATTTTGAGAGTTTGAAATCATGACTTTTCTCTACTCTTGTCACAAGTTGCAGTTTGAAAAGGATATTCTTGAGCAAACATTTTGATTTGAAACTACAAAATAGGAAGTAGTTTTAAATGTGATTCACACACAATATAAATTGCAATTTTATGCAAAAGATTATAATATTGACCTATTAATTTTTATTAAAAAACATAAATTTTTTTATAAAATGAAATTAAAGTTGTACCTCATTCTCGACAACAACAATACTCAATGAAAGTCTTGCTGAGATGCGAAGTCTGCTGAGATGCGAAGTCTGGTGAGGATCAAAGGTACGCAATCTTACTTCTACCTAGTAGAGAAGTTATTTATGATAGACTCACATGTAAATGCATCATAAAAAACTACAACATTTTAAAAGGATGTGAATAGATATATAAATAATAATAATAATAAATTATAAATAAAAAGATACATAAAAATACTAATAATAAATAAGTATTGTAATCATTCTCATCATAAAAAAAAAGAATTACATAAATCTGCAAAACTTTATTTATAAAAATAATTTTTCATTTCACAGAAAGAGTTTTAAAATCAATATAATGAAAATTTGATAAGATTCGACATTTGTGATATGGCAAATAAAGATTGCCAAAGAAAATCATACTCTCTAGTTTAGTAAGCATAACACAAATAAGGAACGAGATCCTCTATTTTCATTATGATGTTTTAACCAACAACCTTGAATATTTAAACTTACCATCATCAAGACAATTATTGAACATTCTGTTTATTTGTGTATGTTTCAAGTCACAAATTTCTATAGTTCAATATCTAATTTGGAATTTTGTAATTGGGACCATTGAGATGGAGAATTGGAAAAACGATGTCGTTTCATTGTATTTATTTCGTGTCAAAACCTTTTTAACTAAGAAGTATATTTTTGTAACTGATATTTATGGGACCGTATGTTTTAGCTATGAAAAATATTTCATAAAAGCCTTTTGCTACAAAAATAAGTTTATTGTTAAAAATATTGCCAAACTTTTTAGCTACGAAATATCAAGCTAAAAGTCTTTCGCTACAAATCAAAGTTTACAGTAAAAAAAACATCACCGAATCTTTTTAGTTATAAATATAAAACATAGTCTATCTTAAACGTAACTAATAGTTTTAAATAACCCACGAAATATTTTAAGTAGGACGTATTGTTACAAAAGGCTACAATTTTGAAATTTCATAACCAAAGAGTAACTTTTAGTTACAAATTTCAAATGGTAGCCAAAAAAAAGTAGCCAAAACTCCTATTTGTTGTAGTGTGTAGATAAATAAAAGAAGAGCCTACAAGACTAAAAATTATATAGTTAGACTGAATATGAGTTTAACACAACTATTATTTTACAGCATTAATAACCCATTAAAAATTTTGTTGATACACAGGGTCTGGGGAGGTTCGATAGTACGCAGCCTTACTCTTAACTAATAAAGAAACTATTTCTAAATGACCCATGCGAAAAAAATAAAAATAAATAAATAATACTTAATAAATAAAATATGAAATAAGTAATAAACTAAATAATCATAAAGATAGACAAGGCAAGATAATGATGATGATGATGATGATGATAAGCTAAGTAGGAAGGGTATATTCCTAAAAGGTAAGTACTACATATTTAAAAATTTAGGCTAAATACAAAATAAAAATGCTAAAAAACCTATGAGAACGACAATAATCTCTTTATGAGAGATCATTTATCTGTATCCTAGTCTGTTACGATTTTGTATTACGGGTTATGTCCTCAGTAAGTTCCAACAGTGTCATATCATTTTTTATCACCTAGCCCTATTTATTCTTAAGACTTCCTTGTTTATTTTGCTTATAGTTTCTAAGTACAATCTTCTCGCATTTTTTTACTAAAGCGTCTGAATTTCTCCTCTTAACATGTCTAAACCTCCTAAGTCTTGTCTCTCTTAACTTTTCAACAATAGTAGTTACCTTTAATTTATCCCTTACTATTACTTTCCTAACCTTATCTCTTTTAGGAATGTTGGAAATCTAACGAAGCATCCTCATCTCCATCACTATTAGCTTATGACTATGCACTTATTGATGGTCCAATACTTGCCCCACAAAGCATAGCTAGCCTAATCACTAAACTATAGAATTTTTACCTTTAAGCTTGAATGATATTTTCTTGTTAAATAAAACTTCTGATGCACTTCTCCATTTAAATAACCCTAATTTGATTCGGTGAATTTTGTCTTCATCAATCTCTTCATTGCTCTTGATGATAGATCCTAGATACTTAAAACACTCATTTTATGGTTTAACTTCCCAACCAATTTTTAAGCCCCAAAAAATTAAACTCTACGTACTTAGTCTTAGTCCTACTCAATTTAAAATCCTGTGACTATAACGTATCCTGCTAAGTTTAAGCTTGACATTGATATCCTCTTTTGTCTCATCCACTAAAATAATGTTATTAGAAAACAATATACATTAAGGTACATCCCCTTGCATATAGTAAGCTCATCAATCATTACCGCAAACAGAAAGAGGCTCAAAGAGGAGCCTTAGTGTAGCCCAATATCAGTATAAAAATGCTTTGTATCTCCTTCTATTGTCCTTATTCGAGTTTTTACACCTCTATACATATCTCTATTAACTGGTATATAAGTCATAGGAACTCCCTTAACTTCTAAATATCTCCACTTGACTTCCATAGGTACCCTATCATACACCTTCTCTAAATCAATAAAAACCATGTTTAGGTTGCATTGTCTTTCCCTGTAATATCCTATTAATCTTCTAAGGAGATGTAAAACTTCAATCGTGGACCTTCCTAGCATGAAACCAAATTGATTTTCTCAGATAAAAGCATCCTCTTTCACTCTCTTCTTAATCACCTTCTCCATAACTTTATAGTATGATTAAGTAATTTGATGCTTCCATAGTTGTTTCATCTTTGAATGTGCTCTTTGTTCTTGTATAAAGGAATTAACATACTAAATCTCCACTGATCCAGTATTTTGGCAAACTTAAGGATCACATTAAAAAGTTTACCTAGCCAAGTAAGATCCTCTTCGCCTGGCTCTTTTATACCCCTATTGGTATCTCATTAGGCCCTACTACCTTTCCACTCTTCATCCCCTCAATGTTTTTTTTTAAAATTTCCCCCACTGTAATCTATTGGAAACAAGTAAATGGTCATCTAAATAGATGTTATCCTCTATGCCTTCATTAAAATTTTTTCTTTTGATGTCATTTTCAGCTCCAAACACCCGCCCTACTTCATCTTTTATGCAACGAACTTGATATAAGTCTCTCATTTTTCGTTCCTTAGCTCTCACCAACTTAAAAAATCCCTTTCTCTATCTTTAGTTCCCAATCGCTGTTATAGTTTCTCGTAAGCTCTACTTTTAGCTTATGAGATTACTTTCTGCGCCTCTTTCTTTGCCAGTTTATAACTTTCTCCATTACCTATTGTCTCCACCTTTGTGGTACTATCCAATAGAGTTTATAGGCAACCTTCTTGATCTTATATAGTAGAGTCTAAAAAAGAGAAATAAAATATCATAAAAAGAAAAAAAAAGTTTAAACATATTATTGAGGCCCCTTGAGAAGTACTTCAAAATATGTGCTTATGGCATAGCTTTACGTGTCAATATTTAATATTTTGATGGCAATTTTGTTTGCTATAGCATGCTAACATTACATAACTTCATACAACTATCCTCATCAAAGGAAGAATAACGTGAGAATTTCTACAACACAAACACTGAGAATATTCTACTTCCAAAAGTAATATGCATTTTGTAAGCAGCAATACTTGATCAAAGTCTAGAGTTTCACATAAAAAAGACAATAAAAGAATCAAGACTATTTAAAGTCAGTGCCTAATGAATAAAATGAGATAGAAGTGACTTTATAGAGTCTCGCACCAAACCCACAATGGTGTCACTATTTTTGAAAGAAGCCCTTAAGCCTAAAAATCACTAAAAAAGTCCATGTGATGTGATTTAGATAATGAGGCTTTTTCTCAAGACTTTATAGGTAACTAAGTTTAATTGTCTAGTAGTTATAATACAAGTTAAATTATAAATTTACAAAATAAAATAATAAGAAAAGAACATATTTGACTAATTTTAAAAGCATAGGACCCTCTTCTAACATAATTGAAACTATACAAGCAAAATAATGCATGAAGACTTTGTATAATTAACCCTTACCATCATATGATATAAATGATCATGTTTTATACATGTAAACAGATTAAAATCTAACAAATTTTGGTGTCTAAAATCACAAAAAAGGCTATTTTCAATATATATATATATACAACTGTTATTCTAGCGTGTGAATATGACAGCATAACTTAATGTTTGACCAAATCAGGCTTCAAATGAAGACTAAGGAATTTCAGTAATTAATTTGAACTTCGTGTGTATATATAATTTTTTTAATTCTAATTAAACATATGGAAAAGCCACACTTTCATTTATTTAATATGTATTATACATATGTCACACCAGATGCCAAGCACACAGCTCACATCAAACCAACTTATTACAGACAACTACAGCTAGGCACTTGTGTGGTTTAGACACATTCCACTCTTCGTCCTTTTATTTTTGACAGGACACGCGACACTCAACGTGGGTATGAAAGTGTCCCCTATCCACCATTTTTAGAATCATAGTAGAAGACCCTAAAGGCAAATCATAAGTAGCCAGGCAGAGGTGAGTTTTTTAATAGCCACTACGGCTACCATCAAGAACTGTTGTCTGATCCCCAGGTTTAAGTTTCATCAACTCCAAGTATGACTTCCCGTAGAGCTTTTTGGTGAAATATTGACCGACATATTGTTCCATCACAATCCTTCTATACTTCGGTGGGTTAGTTGGGTTAAGCAGGCAAGTCACAGGTCCAATCTCTGCCTCAAACTTGGGATTGACAAAGAAAGTAATAGTTTTCCTTTCCTTCTGACTATTGACTGTCACCTTGTGCTCAATGCTCTTGTAGAGCCCATTGCTCATAATCTACAAAAGTAGACACAAAAAATCAGTAATTATCTTCCTTAAATACAATAAGTAAATATAAAGATGGACCATAGTCTTCTCCTTCTAATCATAATTCCTAACAACACTTAGTCATCTACATCACTAATGTATATCTTATCAATTATATGTTGTTTCTTCATATTTGAGAAAATAGTAGGTTAGGTTTATCTAATA
>JANTNU010000002.1:37519000-37530223 GCA_024752395.1 Erythroxylum havanense
TTAAGCCCTTAACTCATTGAAATGACCAAGATAAGGTTATAAAAGGGATTAAAATGATTTGATTGAGTCTTGATACGCTTGATTCCTTCTTATTCTTGGTTCTTCATTTAAAATGCATATATGCTCCATTTTGCTCACTTTCTCTTGATTGTTCATTTTTTTCAATTAAAATCTTTGCTCACTTTACCCTTCTATTGAACTTCATCATTCTCATATTGCTTGATTCCATTATAATATTTCTCAATAATCTCCGCTTTTTATGATGACAAAATATTTGGTGGTACTGGAGAAAATAACTAATATTGAGTAAGCTCATCCTATGTTAAAGAAATATGTAATGCATTCTCCCCTTTAATCTATGAATCATAAATTATTAAAATTTTATCAATATTGAAAATGTATATGATATATAAATCTATATGCATCATAAGGAAAAAAAAAACTCTCCCCCTTTTTTTAAAGAATATATCATATGGATGCGGTGTATATGAAATAATTTATAAAATCAAAGAGAAATTATTATAAATCTCATATACCAAAGATCAATATTTCTTTCTCTCTTTAGATACATACAACAATGCTCTTTTATCTTAAATGAGCATATTAAGTAAATATTCTCAAATATTTTCTATATAAAAGTGATTACCTTCTTTTATACATATCATCACTAGTTGCATCTTTTTCTTCCTTATTTATTTTAATAATTGATCTTTTGATACCAAATTCCTTACTTAGATCATAAGAGGGATCTTGCTTTTTTTTTTTAAAATTAATTGTTGAAGATATCATTGATGTTTCTTATTTGATATCCATAAAGGTGATACTAATTGTTGTTATTAATTATTTTAAATTGATCCACAAGGCAAAGAACATCAAATCACTCTAGGTGCCCATATAAAGTTTGGTCCTTGAAATTTAGTTCCTAGGCCTTTTCCAACATGTATTCTTTTAGGTGTAAATAAACACTGTATAAAAAATCAATTTCTATGTATATGTACATAATTACCATAAAATGGCATCTCATATGATGAGAATTGAAAGTGTTAGTTTCATATGAGAATTATAAAATTGTCGGCAATATACATTTTTAGGTGTTCTTTAAATGTGTGAGGAGTATAAAGCTCCCTTTTTATATGTGCAGAATTTGGAGCTCTTCTTTTGTAATAGTGAGGCTTAATAAAAGATTTAGTATATAATATTCTCTTTAAATGAAAATATTACCTATCATCATTTTGAGCAAATGCCAAGCTTCTTTTTTTCTCATAAGAAATAAGATTATAATGAGCTTGTTTCATACCATTTTGATGATAAAGAGGAATACACAAATGAGAATAATATTGTGTGCTCTTTTGGTGTGATCTTGCATAAAATTTATGAGCACTTTTTAAAAACATATTTTCTAGATTTAGAAAGTGAACCATATATAGACACACGAAATATCTTTTTTACCTTGATACATAGAAGATGATGTATAAATATTGAAGTTTTTATGCTTATAATTGAATTATATATGCTCATATGATGACTTAGGCAATAGTTGATCATTATAAATGTGACCTTTGACCCAAATTGTCTTGGCATTATATAGTGCCCTTCTATAAGTGTACCTAATCCCACGACTATCATTTAACCTCTTTTGGACTTCAAGCATGCTATTAAAATTTTCACTACCCATAGTAAATCGAGACAACATTTCTTTAAGAACATTGATCTCCTTCTTTAATATATCATTTTCATGTAACAATCATGCTAATTATCATTGACAATAACTATACTCTTATATTTCATCATGTCATAGACATCATATTGTAATTTCTCATTACTATTCATATATGCATATAAAAGTTTTAAAATCTCTTTATTTTTAGAAGATAATTCTTCCTTTTTCAACCTTATAACCTCTAATGATTCAACTAACCTATCATGTGAAATATTAACATCATAAAAATTATTGTCATCTTAAAAATTTGAGAAAGAGTGTACCTATAATTTTTATCCATAAAGCACATACTTATCACCATACTTTAGGATTCCTCATTCTTCGAAATAGTAATATCATCCTATGTAGTCTTAAGTGCTTTCTTCTTCTTCTTCAATTGTTTATCCCTTTTTTTCTTTAATAACTTCTTGAATTTCTTTGTGAAGAGATTTATATCATATTCATCACTATCACTTATAGACGTCTCCTCATAATTTTCTCATCCTAGGAGACTTAAACACCACACCTTTTCTTATAGATCCATTTAATTTCCATATAATTCATTCATCCTAATCTCATAGGTTATGAGTGATCTAACTAACTCTTCCAATAATAAGATGCCCAAATCTTTAACTTCTTATATGGTTAGTAACTTTGCCTCTCAAACCTTTGGTAAAGACGTAAGTACTTTTCTTGTCAATTCAAGATAAATACAAGTCATATTAAGACCTTTAAGAGTATTAAAGATATAAATAAACAAGTATACATGTTAAAAATTAATTAATTATATTCCACGTTAAACAGTCCGTATTCATACATAAACATGCACACTTTGCTCTCTTTCATATAGTGCTGCCTTAATTTGTGGTTTTTAGTTAATGCTATATCTCATGAATTGTTTTATACATACATATTCTATTTAATTTATTCTTAATCAATGAACAAAACAAAAAACATATGGCCTTGCAATTTAATGCAATCAATATCCTATCCTTATTGTCCCACTCATTTCTAGCCTTTATTACCTTAGTTTCCACTTTGTCTCTCATCAAGGATTTCATTGGGAGATAAGCCCCATTCTCTATGGCATCTCAAATATCAATCCTTTTAGCTAAAAAGGGGTGTTTCATCCTAGCCTTCCAATAAAGGTCATTATCTCCATTTAAAAAAAGTAGGGTTCTATATATGCTTTAACATGTTTTGTTAAAAATTTAATCAAATTGTGTCAATTTTTTTCTAAAATTTTCCTAGAAGTTTATATGTAATGAATGAGACTAACTTTGATACCAATTATTGGTCGTCGAGATAACTCTTATTAGTTTACAAATCATTAGTTTACCAATATACAAAAAGTAAGTGATTATGGAAATTTTAAATATAACAATCACAAAGTGATTACGGAAATTTTAACTATAACAATCACAAAGAAAACATAATAATAAATAAAAGAGAGTAGAGAAAGAGAGATGAAACCAATTAATAGTGGTTTGGCCAATCAATCCTTAGGCTACTTCTACTTGTATCTACTTTTTCAAGGGTGAAAAAGGAACCTTACAATTATTTTACTTTACTATAGGTGAAAAAAAATCTTTTACAAATGTTCTTCAAGGTAAAGAGTAACTCTTCCAAAATGTATCGTAATAAATTTTCTTAATCATAATAGGTAGAAACCTCAAAGCTCTTCTCTTGCTTACACTAATGAGCAGTGGCTCAATATTCGTTTTATATTACACATACACTCTTTAGCTTCTTAAGACTCTTATCAACTCTCTAGTATACTCAAAAAACTTCCCACTACTCATATGAGATTTGTTTATACTCAAAACAACCTAAAACTGTTAGTAGAAACCAAAACTAGTTGTTACGACAACCAATAATAATGACATTGGTCGACTAATTTGGCACATTAGTGGAAAATATGATATATTAATAGACCACATCAATATGACATATAAACTAATGGCATATGATTTTTTTTACTTCTTCTAGGCGTGTTTAATGAAGGTATCCAAAAATAGGATATTGATTGGTCATACTTATACATTGATTAACTAATATGTCTAAAAATAGTACATAGTTGCCTATACCTATACATTAGTCAACAAGTATGTCTAAAATTTTATTTTCATTAAAATTTCAAGTTCTTTTAAAGTTCAAACCACCCTCCTTTCACTAAAATTTAATCCAAAATTATTTCAAAATTTTCTTTAAATTTATTTTAAATATTAAAAGGTTTTCTTTAAAGATTCAAACAAATTTCCTTTTAATTATAAAAATATCCACTATATAAATGATCCTAATTCATTGAAATGATTGAGATAAGGTTACATAAAGCATTACAATAATTTGATTAATTCTTTTTATGCTTCATTCCTCGTTGTTCTTGGTATCGTCACTTAAAGTGCATATATACTCTAGTTTACACATTTTCTTTAACTATTGATTGTTCAGTTGGACTTTATATTGCTTGATCTAGTATAGTGATGCTACTAATATCATCAAAAATAAATTATTAATAGCAATATATTTTGTTATCATCCAAACCATAAGGTTAAAATCTCTCTTGGTCAAAAAATAACTTATTACATAATAAAAAACATGCATGTATATTTTATATCAAGGTTAAAGCAATTATTATTTTATTAAAAGCTAAAATATATTATAAAATTTAAAGTATGAAAATAAAATATTTTTAATATGTATTTATAAGAAAATTATCATAATTATTAAAATATGTACTTATATAAGGTTTCTATAATTATTATCCACATCTAAGTACTATTAAAAGTGAATTTGATTTTAAAATTGTAAAATATTTAACTTTTATTATAACAATTAAAATATGAAATAAAGTTAAAAATTACATGTATTTATAATAACTAAAATTAAATTCAAATATCATTTTAATATATTAAAATTTTTGTTATAATTATTATCTATATGTACGTTAGATGATAAGTGTATTAAGGTTATAACTTATTACTTTTAAAATTTTCAAATATTTTTTGAAATTGTAAAATGCAATTACTAGTTATACATATATTGTTTAATGATTCTTAGATTTCTCTCCTTACATCTATAAATACTATTTGTATCTACAAAACTAAACAAAGTGTGAATTGTCTTATGTTTCTATGTCAAATAATAGAAAGTTTAGATTATTTCTATAATATTTTTTATACCATATCTATTATGAAATGATTATTGATTATTGATTATTTTATATTTTATATTTTTATTTGAATATTCTTAAAGGAAGTAATTGTTATTAATTTTTTCCTTACAATTTTTTAGGGAAGTGATACGTGAGAATTTTCTTAGAAATTAAAGAATCTTATTGAAATTATCTAGAAGGGATGAAGGGTACAATATTGCCTGTTAGTAGATAGCTTAAAAATCACTATATATTACAACAATTAGTCAATATCTAATTTTTATATTTGTAGTTATATAACACATTTCAAGTAGGAACAGTCTATAATTTTAGTTCTTAAGCTATGTTTAGTTCCTAGAAGCTCTTTTCTTTATATTATAGCGAGCAAATACTGCCTTGATAGCAAGGGATCACTACATTCTATGTTGATTTGAAGTGCCAAAATTTGCATCTTGGTTGTTCTTCATAGCTCCTATGAGTTTATTGTCTTGGACCAATCAAGCTTAGAAAATCTTTTGATTCCTTTCTTTTTATAAAACATGAGATGTATTCCTAAGAGCATTCTTAAGCACCAATAAGGCTCATTTCCTCATACTATGGTTTCAAGAGACTAAGTAACTAGTTCCTGTAAGTTAGATGATGGAGATTGTATTATACAAAGCGTTTGAATACGATTCCAAATAAAGAATGATACTATGCATTTAAAGAATACATGATCAATATGCTTAGCTTCCTCTTTACAGAGTGCACAAATAGTAGGGATATTGAGGAATCAATTGAACCTATATATCTTTGAATTCTCTCATTTGATTAAAACATTTTAAAAGTAAAAAGACTCTAATATACAATATAATAAAACGATTTATTGGATATTGTAATTTAGGTAGAATTGTATATATGGAAGTTGTTGTTACGTAGTTAAAGGCTATTGTTTAGGAGTCTTTATTCAGTCTTTATTCTTTAGAAGTCTTATCATCTTAGGAGTCTTTTGTTGAATATATACCATATATTTGTGAAATAAAGAGGAGGACGCAGATCAATTCCTTTTTCATGGTATCAAAGTCATGACTAATGGAAAAGAGCAGAAATGTGAAGAAGGGTCAGGAAAGGGGCAAATAAATACCTCATTGTATTATTTGCATCTTTCATTAATCCTGGAACCATCAGATCTCATGTTCAATTGAAAGGAGAAAACTATAAAGAATGGGCGAGATCCATGCACAATGCACTTCGGGCAAAGAAGAAACTTGGATTTATTGATGGGAGTGTAGAGAAACCGAATAAAGATTCATCTGAAATCGAAGACTGGTGGATGTTGAATTCGATGCTAGTGGCTTGGATTTTTAATACAATTGAACCTGCTTTGCGTTCTACCATAACATATGTGGAGAATGTAAAGGATCTGTGGGAGGATCTTCAACAACGATTCTCCATTAGAAATGGGCCTCATGTCCATCAATTGAAAATTGATATTGTTGCCTGTAAACAACAAGGACAAGCAGTGATGACATATTATGGGTGCATGAAGGTGATGTGGGATGAGCTAGCGAATTATGAACCAATACCTACCTGCCGATGTGGACATTGCGTCTGCAATATTTCTGCCAAACTTGAAAGAAAAAGGGAAGAAGAAAGGATTCATCAATTCTTGATGGGTTTTGATGATGTGATGTACGGAACTTTGCGTTCTAATATGTTGAGTTTAGAACCATTGCCTAATTTGAATAAGGTTTACTTTATGGTGATCCAAGAAGAGAGACATAGAAATATAGCCAGAAGTAAGGAGGGACATGGAGAAGTTGTAGGATTTGCGGCACAAGCAGTGTCAGGTGCTAAAGAAGCTATTGTGCGTGCAAAGGACAACAAATATGGGATTTGTAGCCATTGTGAATATCCTGGGCATGAAGCTAAAGAATGTTTCCGGATTATTGGGTACCCAGAATAGTGGGGAGACAGACCTCGAGGGATAGAAAAAGGTAGTAATCGAGGTCATAGAGGAGCTAGTTCGTTCTCTACGGGTCGCGATCGAAGAGGTGCAACAGCAAATGCCACTCTAGCTGCTAGAGAAGAAACCAGGAATGCTACAGATTTTGATCGCGACGGAATCCCTGGACTGAGTGATGAGCAATGGGCAAAGTTTCTTGACATGTTAAGTGCAACCAAAACAAGCAAAGTGGAACGACTTTCTGGTAATACAAATTTATCATTAAATTATTAGATTGTGGATTGAGGAGCCTCACATCATATGACTAGTGTGTTAGCCTATTATCCGACATTCGAGATATTTCACCATGTCCTATGGGACTGCCTAATGGAAAGCATACAGTGGCTGTGAAAGAAGGAAAATTGTGCTTAGGAAATAATATATATGTGAATCATGTTTTGTTTGTTCCACAGATGAATTGTACTCTAATTTCTGTAGCTAAATTATTGCGAGAACTAAAAGGTATCGTCACATTTACTGATCAGTTGTGTATAATACAGGACCGAGCTTCGAAGACTTTGATTGGATTGGGTGAGCAGTGCGGTGGGGTTTATCTTTTTCGATCAACAACATTAATACAAGCGAATAAATTTAGTGGTAGAAATGAGAAGGAATTGTGGCATCGACTGTTAGGACATCCATGCGAGAAAGCTTTGTCTAAGGTTTTTGAATTTTGAAATAGAGTTGTTTCTAAAAGTAGTGATCATGAATTTTGTGACATTTGTTATCGAGCTAAACAAAGTCGTGGAGCTTTCCCTCAAAGTAATAATAAAGCTGATGAATGTTTTGCTTTAATTCATTGTGATTTATGGGGTCTTTATAAAGAACCTGCAACTTGTGGTGCAGTTTATTTTTTGACAATTATGGATGATCATTCACGTGCTGTTTGGATTTATCTGTTGCTTGAAAAGAAACAATTAGAACAAACAATTAGGAATTTTTACACAATGATTGAATGTCAATTCAAGAAACAAGTCAAAGTTGTTCGGAGTGATAATGAGACTGAATTTACTTGTTTGAGACCCTATTTTGAAACTCAAGGAATCTTGCATCAAACGTCTTGTGTTGAAACGCCACAACAGAATGGGCACGTAGAAAGGAAACATAGACATATACTGAATGTGGCTAGAGCATTAAGGTTTCAAGCTCGGTTGCCTATTCAATTCTGGGGTGAATGTGTATTAACTGCAGGATACTTGATAAACCAAACTCCTTCGTCTTTGCTTTATAGGAAGACTTCGTATGAGGTCTTGTTTGGAAAGGTACCTTAGTATGAGTCTCTTAAGGTATTTGGGTGTCTTTGTTATGCCAAACAGGTCACAAGGGAAAAAGATAAGTTTGGTGAGAGAAGTAGAAAATGTGTTTTTGTAGGGTATCCTTAGGGAAAGAAAGGATGGCGTCTGTATAATGTGGAAAATGGAGAATATTTTGTGTCGCATGATGTGATATTCCATGAGAATGTATTTCCATATGGTGAAGATAAAGAAAAAGTTATTGAACTTAATTCTAAACCAGCAACAGATATGGTGACTGATGATGAGATGGATGTAAATACAACCACAAAAATTGCGTCAAGTGATCAAGATGCAAACTTGAGGGAGAGAGTTGACATTGAAGAAGCAAGGGGGAGTACTGAGAGAATTTAGGAATTAAGACGGGATGATGACAAGGTAGATGGTATAGAGAGAAATGGAGAAGAGAATTTGGGAAGAGGACAACGATAGCCCAAACCATCAGTTATGTTGAAAGATTTTGTCACCTATAGTGCTCGATGTTTGAAAGACCCCACTCATGCTAAACCCAACTCTAAGCAATGTTCCTCAGGTATGGCTCCTTATCCTATATCCAATTACGTGACATGTGCCAATTTTTTACAAAACCATTGATATTTTCTAGCTGCAGTTAATGTTATTTTGGAGCTTAAGGGATATGCAGAAGCAGTAAAAGACCAGAAATGGAGGGATGCCATGAGAAAAGAAATTTAGGCACTAGAAGACAATGAAACATGGACTCTTGAGAAATTGCCTGCAGACAAAAGGCCATAAGATGTAAATGGGTATACAAGATAAAGTACAAGTCAGATGGCAAAATTGAGAGATATAAGGCACGATTAGTGATATTGGGGAATAAACAAATTGAAGGAATCGAGTACAATGAAACGTTTGCTCCGGTAGCGAAGATGGCCATAATAAGAATAGTATTGGTTGTGGCAGCAGTGAAGAAATGGGAGCTCCATTAGATGGATGTGAACAATGCTTTCTTGCATAGGGATTTTCATGAAGAAGTTTATATGAAGTTGCCTCCAGGTTTCTCCTCCTCAGATCAAACAAAGGTTTGAAAATTGAAGAAATCTTTATATGGATTAAGACAGGCTCCTAGGTGTTGGTTCTCTAAGTTAGTGACAGCATTGAAAAGATATGGATTTCTACAATCTTATTTAGATTATTCTCTATTCACTTATTGCAAGAATTTCACTCGTCCGAATGTGTTGGTATATGCAGATAATTTGATAATTGTTGGAAATGATGTTGATGCTATAGATAAACTTAAACAATATCTTAGCTCATGCTTTCATATGAAAGATCTTGGATTGCTTAAATATTTTCTCGACATTCAAGTGGCTCGTGGACCTGAAGGAAATTTTCTATGTCAGAGGAAGTATGTACTTGATATTATTACAGAAACTGGACTATTAGGAGCCAAGCCAGCTATAGTTCCAATCGAGCAGAATTATCGTTTGACTCTTGAAGATGGGACACTTATGGTTGATCCAGAGCGATATCGACGATTGGTGGGACAACTAATATACTTAACCATCACTAGACCTGAGCTTTGTTATTCTGTTCATGTATTGGCTCAGTTTATGCAGAATCCAAGAATGGATCATTGGGAAGTAGCATTACGTGTTGTGAGGTATTTGAAGGGAAGTCCCAGGCAAGGCATTTTTTTATCATCGGATAGTGATTTGAGATTGTTGGCTTATTAAGATTTAGAATGGGCAAGTTGTCCTTTGACTCGTTGTTCTTTGACAGGTTATATAGTGTTATTGGGTAAATCTCCTATTTCTTGGAAGACCAAGAAGCAGCATACAGTATCTCGTTTCTTTGTTGAAGCTGAGTATCGTTCCATGGCTACCACGACTGGTGAGTTGAAGTGGTTGCGAAGACTTTTACAATTCTTGGGAGCGTTTGATGAAATTTTTGCATACTTGTATTGTGACAGTCAACCAGTGTTACATATTGCTGCCAATCCTGTGTACCATGAGAGAACCAAATATATTAAAATTAATTGTCACTTTATTCAGGATGAAATACAACGAGGAAGTATTGTTACAAGCCATGTGCGTACAAACGAACAATTGGCAGATATATTAACAAAGGGACTTGGTCGTCATCAGTTTGAACACCTTCTTTGCAAGTTGGGCATTCGAAATCTTCATACACTAACTTGAAGGGGAGTATTGGATATTGTAATTTAGGTAGAATTGTATATATGGAAGGTGTTGTCACGTAGTTAAAGGCTATGTTTAGGAGTCTTTATTCCGCCTTTATTCTTTAGAAGTCTTACACCATCTTAGGAGTCTTTTATTGAATATATACCAAATCTTTATGAAATAAAGAGGAGGACATAGATCAATTCCTTTTTCACGATTAAATATTATTATTTCAAGTTTTAATTCCTTTCTGTTGCATATAAGTTTTGGTGTGATACGGGGGATTTACTTAATTTTTGTATTAAGCTATTAAAGTGTAGATTCACAAAACGTTTTAGGATATATCTTTTGTTGGATACATTTTCTCATTGGAATGAGTGACATTTTTCCCTTAATTTCTGGATTAATTATTAGACTTAATACATAATTTCCCTGCTAAATTGTTTAGTTTACCAAAATTTACATTTATAGTTGTTCATGTTTAATTTGTATGAAATGGACTTGATTTTAGTTATAGGAAATGCACTGTAGCGATGTTAAGTGATTTTTGAAACACTTGTAAGAGTCACAAAACTCTGCTAATACGGATGTATATGCAAGCATTAGAGGTGGACAAGTGCTTTTCCCGTGGTCACTTAAGTAACCTCCTCAAAACTGCTGCATTTTGGTGTAGGCTGTGTATTTATTCATTTCATATTTATTTAACTCTCTTCTTAATTAAAATTTAATTTATTTTTGGAGCAAAACACGACTTGCTACTTCAATCTTCTAAAGGACTTGGAACTATCATTGTCTTGAATTTCAAATGCTTTATGCTATTTGTGAAGTCATTCAACTTGGATGGAAAAAAAACAACATCACGTCATTGGGTTGGGAATCAAAGCTTGCAACCAATGAGCTGGTGCGTGAACAGATAGGAAAGCTCCAAAGAGGACAGCGGCACACATAAAGCA
>JANTNU010000002.1:37601960-37614336 GCA_024752395.1 Erythroxylum havanense
GACTTGTTGTAATTGAAGTACAACCTCCTTGCAGATTTATGTACCTAGTCCAGGTGTGCGAGTTCCCATTGGCAACCTATAGTTTGTCATCTCTATGACTGGAATGTCCAATTTTGCCACTATCTTGTCACTAATGAAGTTATTGGTTGCCCCACAATCGACAAGGACCGTCACCTCCAGGCTCCCTATCGTTCTTCGCAGTTTGATCGAGTGAGGAGAGTTTAATCCAATGATTGAATTTAGTGCCAACTAGATTTCTCCCACCAGCAGCAATATGCTTTAGCATCTGATTGCCCTTCGGTTACCCCCAGCTTGCTTTTTGCTTTGTCATCAAACATAAATAAAATTTTCAATTCTTGATTTTTACACCTATGTCCCACATGATATTTTTCATCACACTTGAAGCATAACCCCTTCTCCCTCTTAGCTTGAATTTCAACTGCAAACATTTGTTTGAAAGGTGAATCAAGGTTGCCAAGTGTACTAGTCACGAATATTTTAGGTGGGTTTACTGTGTTGATAGTAGATTGAGTGGTTGGTTGGATTAAAATTAGTTGGGTTCGTGTAAGTTGTCAATTTAGGTTATAGATAGCAATGGAGCTAAAATTAGCTGGGGTCTTCTTAAAATTTTTGGCCACATCATTGTCCTAGACTGGGTTCAAAACCATGTTGCCCTCTTCTATCCTCTCAGTTGACTCCATTAACTCCAGTAACCCCGAGCAATTCATCTTCATTAATTCCCCTTTGATACCTTCATCAAGCCCATTAAGAAATCCTGTGTCTAATGTGTCATCATCTAGGTTTTTAGTGGAGTGGTTAATGCCTCAAAATCCGTCCAGTATTGCATCGTAAAAGATGTTTGTCACAATGGCAGGAGACGATGTTGATGAGTCCTTTTGTGTTTTGGCAAGTACCTTGTCAAAAGCTGTCTTTAACTCATCCTATATTAGTACAGGTCGTCAGAAGCTATGCCCTTCGGCTACTTCCCACTTTTTTGTTTCACCCAGTTTGTTGATGACGAAGTATCTTTCCACTTGAAAAGCCCACAAGGTTGGGTCATCCTCATCCTAACAAGTGGGCATCTCTAGTTTACGATCATACCTGTTATGGCAAATTGGAACATGACCCTTCTACTCCACGAGTCGCCTCTGTTGCTGGGCTTCTTGTTGGGTTGGTGGTCATGTCTCCACTTGATTATGCTATGGCAAATTGGAACATGACCCTTCTACTCCACGAGTCGCCTCTGTTGCTGGGCTTGTTGTTGGGTTGGTGGTCATGTCTCCACTTGATTATGCTATACTTCTTTTAGCAAAAATGACGCTCTTGTGAAGAGAATTTAGCACCTCATCCAACATTTGGTTTAAAGAAGAAACCGAGTCAAGATGAGACAGATGACTCTCGATCACTGACAATTATGAACGTTCCAATTATATACATTGGAACATTGCTAGATTGTTAGTTGTTGATATGCTCAAAAGTCCAAATTACAAAATGCATCCAAGTGAGTTGTAAGATCATTGCATTTACATATTGTAGACGGTAGTTTTATGCACTCTACACAACTTTACAGCCAGTTAGCCAGAATCTGGCTAAGCATTTACTAAGTCGGCTATTGCAAAACATTATTAGCATGAAAGCATGAATCCAAGGCAATGCTAAAGTCTATCTAACCATCAACGTGCAGGATTTCTAATCAGTGTTACTGAATTCAAACCAAGAACTCTCCCAAATAGGGAAAAAGAAACAGCTTTACTTCCCAAAAAACAGTTGCCATCTTGAAGATTCAGTAGAAGAATATACAACTAAAATGACACTTTGTCCTGACAATATAATCTGAAGTCAAGAGAATAAACCTTTTAAAGTACCACAATGACTAGCAAGATGCACATTTTTTCCTTCAAATATCCACCGTCCAAAGTCTTAAATTTGTGTCCAATATTAAGTTTGAAAATTTTTGGGACTTAATCAGAAACGCAACAGACACTTAGTAAACTTCGGCAGCCAAATTACTGGAGGATATCCTCTGGTGTTTCTCGACATAAGCCGATGGGAACCACCCTGCTTTACCCTTACATTCTCCTTCTGACCATCCAGTTGGACTCACCTGCAAAAGAGATGAAGGATTAGTGGTGAGCGAATCTTATTCCAGGTGATCAAATCAATAAGGCCTAAATTCGTAACAAGAGATTTATTTTTTGACTATGGTATGAACGAGCAAAGTATTTAATAATATAATGCACAGCTTGGTGGTAGGAAAATCTGGACCTAAATGAAACCCCACCAGTAGGACCCAATGTATTTCGTTTCAGAAAGCAGAAAAGAAAATCTGGAAAACTTTTGCTATCCAGCCACACCCTCCCAGCCCAAAATATTCACCCACCAACCCGCACAAACGCACAGAGAACATATTTCAGGAGTTTCATGCATAAATTTCTACATGTCAAATTCGTAATTGTCTCAATGAAACAATTGAATTAATGAAGCAGTTTTCAAGAATTCTAGCTATGCAATGTCTCTCAGATTATCAAACAAATGAGAGCATTATAGATTTTCTTTTTCAAAAGTAAGATGCAAGTGAAGGAATAACTGCAAAGCTCAGGCTTCTTCACACACAACTCTGGATAGATACTCAACTCTGCTTTTATGGTGATGCAAGCAAATCAGCAGTCAGAGAATTTGAGCATCACAAATGAATCTATCAATTATAAGGATGCTATCATTATGCCACATCATAAATATCAAGAAAAAGCTGAACACCTTTCGTACAACAACATAGTCGCCCACTGCCAAGCTTAGTTCTTTCTCTGTTTCAGCAATGAAAGAGTGTTTTGCCTGAAAAGGTTGAAGCAAACATAAAGTATTAAAATATTTAGACAAACTGGAAAATTTTATCTCCAAGTTTCCATGCCTATTAGATCAAAACTTACTTCGACCAAAAAGTATGTTGTTTTCCCCGAATCATTCTCTGATGGGATCACTTGAGAATGAATCACTGGTGGAGCAGCCTCTTTTTGCTGTTTCTCCAAGACCATCTAACACAAGCAGCAAAACAAGATATTACCCTCAGATGGATAAAATGTTTTTCATTAAAAAATGAGTTGTAGTATCACTATTCTTGAGCTAACCTCTGCTTCAACCTCACTAAGGATAGCAGCAATTCTCAAATGATAATTCTTTTCACCCTCAACCTGCAGAGCACAAGTGCATCATGCATGTCAAATTTAAATCTAACTCTGAACTTTAAAATGCAATATTTATCCTAGAATTATGTGCACACACCATGGAAACAAGTCTCTGGAAAGTCAGTCTTTGCTGCTGTGCTTCAACAGCTGCCAATGCAGCTGCAGCTTCCTTACCGAGGACAGCCATGTTTGATTTTAGTTCTTGCATTTTCGCCTCAGCTGCATGAAGCTTTGCAACATTTTCAGGAATTGGGGCTTCCCTTACCCGTGCTTGTCTTCTCGAAACCTCCATTGCCTGTTTGCTTTAAATAGTGAAATATAAGTGATAAGTTTTCAAGGAACAGCTATGAGTAAAGAATACAACTGTGGTCAAACCTTGCCAAATATTTGGCATAGATAACTTTGTGAAATAAGATACCACCTATAATTACCTGTGCCTCAGCTTCTTGTCTCATTCGACTATACCGCTGAGCTAGGTGCCGGGCATCCTCCAGAGGAGCACCAGAACTCATTGCTCTCAGGGGATCCAATATCTGGAATAAAGTACAAATATAAGGAATCAATCTACAAAGCACCATCAGATCCAATATTTAAAATGTGAATCATTCATGGCCTGCCATAAAATCATATTTAACCAGATAAAAATGATTCAAGATAAGTTGAATTTGAAAGACTAAAGGAGTTTTGAATTGTTGTATAGGTTTAAGATATCTTTTAGTTACAATCCAACTTTATTTTGAAAAGGTTGTGATAGTTAGCTTCAATGAATTTCCCATAGCAAACAACATAGTAAATATTAGCAGTAAAATTTCAACTTTCTTGTGCCATGTAAACCTTATGCACTCAACTTTTGTGTAGTTTATATGATAGAATTACCTTTCATCTATAGTACTTGGATGCAGACAGGTTACAGACCATTAAAGAAAATACTGGAATATATTTCAGAAAGGTACATAAAACTAGGAACTATGCCATGCACTTTCATTTCATTTTTGACACTTTAAAAACATGTACTTTTACTGTTCCAACAATCAATTGAAACTCCCAAAACATTTATTTGCAAGCCAATGCAGGCATAGGAGAATGCTATGTATAAAAACATGAGTTAAAATAAAATTTTGTCAGCCCTAAGTATGAACAAACAGCTTGACTCCTCAAGCAGCAGTTATGCATGACTAAAAATATAACATAATAAAGATATGGGATTAGCTCTTTTCTGTGTATTGGTCAACCTGGGAAGAATACAGTCGATTCAATTCGTCCTGCTCCCTCTCCACATGTTTCTGAGCATCACCATAGATACCAGCAGTCTTAGCTAATATGTTGTCATTTACATTCTCAGTTCCATATCTGCAGCAGTCCTCAGACAGCTTGGTTCCTAACATCCAACTAGTTTTGATAAGAAAAATGTATGAATTAAGCACTTCATGACCATACAATATGCTAACAACTTGAAAGGGAAAAGTCATAGTGACCACTTGACACCCTTAGCAAACACACTCCCTACACCTATATCAGGAGAAAATGTAGTTGCACAAAATGTAAACACAATTTTCACCTGCTTCGATGTGCTTATAGCCTATAGCAGTAAAGGTTTCTGCTGCTCTAATAATATCTTTCTGAAAATCCTGAAATATGGAGAACGGGATACATTAAATGATAGCTATTATAAGCGTAGGAAATCAGCAGAAAAAAGAATAGCCATAACATGAAATTAACCTACCCTCCCAGCACGAGTTGATCTGTACAGTTTCTCCAGCTGATGATGTCTCTCCATCTCAACCTCATCAATAACCATAACATCTGAGCTATCGTAACCACTGCCACTGAACTGTTTGATGACAGCCTGAAATCCAAACAAACATCATGTAGAACCAAAATTTTCAATTGTCTTAACTGGATAGTAATGGGTACAACTAACACCAATGAATATGAATTAAGCGAATCCAAATTTCCTACAAAATGCTCTCTTTCTCTCTCCTTATTCCTACACTTCCCAGCCACCCCGCCAGCATGATAAAACTAAAACGTTTAAGAAGAAAATAAATCAAATCAGTGAAATTTAAGGAAAATGAAAGTCACTGACTTGTTGCTGCTTGGCAACTTGTTCTCTGAGCTTGCTGGCTTGTTTCCTTAAAGCATCCATTTTTAGGTTTCTCGACACCACAAGAATAATCTTTTCCAGCTGCAAGAAGAACAAGCTTTCCTTTGGAATTGGATTAGATCTGTCAAATGCTGTTTCTCTCCTTTCTTTCGTCTTGTTTATGATTTCATATCATCAAATCATCGCTGGAATTTTGACACACAAATTAATAATTACATGAATAGTAGGGCTAGCTATTGAAATTAAAGGTCCATCTTAAATGAAAGTGGGCTTTTGTTCTGAAGCTGGAATAGTACATGTTTTATTTAATTGAAATTTCATTAACAATATATAATAAAAGCGTACGTAGCAAAATTAAAATTAAAAGAACATTTCGAATTATTTAAAATTATAAGGATGACAATGTAATTTTTTTTGCAAAATTCATTTCTTTCATTACTTTAAAATTAAATTTTCTTCTCCTTTCATTTTTTATAAAACTAGATGTATACTATTGTAAAATCTCGTTTATAAAATATAATTAATTTAAATTATCTATTTCAAAATTTAATTTTATTGTGTTATTCAAATGCAGAGTTGATAAATAAAAAGTCAACGTACCTATTGCACAAGACTTCCCGTTTTGTGGGGGTCTAAGGAGAGTCATTGATGTACGCAACTTTATTATTGTAATTTTACAAAGAGATTGTTCTATGATTCGAACTTGTAACCTTAACTAACGCGACAAGATTTACCAAAAGCTTTAGTGAGTATCTCTTTATTACTATGTTCCTTTTGATTCTTAACATGTCCTTCACAACTCTTTTGGTTTGTTTCTTCCATCTAATAACAATCTTTTTTTAATGTTTATTGTTTGCTTCTCTTTTCTAACTATCTTTTGAGTTTTTTTCCTTTGGTTCTCTCCTCCTTATTTAATTTTTGTCTTCTTCTTTGTGCTTCCTCTATCCTTCCTTGTAAACTTTTCCCTGTAATATTTTTTTCTTCTTGCTCTTTCCACTAGTTCCTCTTTAGTGAGTTTCTCGCTTAATTCTCCTTTTCGTTTTAGTCATAACTTTTTAAAATTTTATATTTCTCCCTTTCTTTCTTGTTTTCCTTTTGTGGTAATATATAGAATTTTTTGTCTCCGTCCAACTCTTTTTCAAAGTTGGTCACTGAAGACTTTCCTCTACTTCTCTCCTCTAACCAAATCTTAAATAACTCTAACAAACTAGATCTCCCTTAGTCCTTTTGTTTGTTTACAATTGTTCTTCTACAACTCCTATTTCTCCATGTTCTCCTTCAACTCCCTCTTCCCTTAACCATGTTCTCCCACTTTTTAGCCACCAATCCCCTAGTCCTCAAGCATTCTTGGTGCCAAGTTTTAAGTGACTCAATTTCACATATCAACCTTTAATATTACCCTCATTCCTCTTATGCAAGATGCTCTATTATTGCACCTCCTTTAGAGATTCTAAAAAAAGCCTTTAAGTGTTCTTCGACACTAATTGGTTTCTTTAGCGATAAGAGACTTGTCTTTCTAAGGATGCAGGCTTAGGCGTTCCAAAATTGGAGTAAGATAGGGTTAAAGGAGGTTTTAGTTAATGAAGATGATTTATTCCTTTTCAAGTTTGTATCAACTATCTGTGTTCATAATGTGTTCAAAGCTAGTCCTTGGTACTTTAATAATGTTCCTCTTTTATCCAAAGTTGGAATCTGAGCGTCCAATTGGACAGCTTGAAGCAAAAACCATATTTTATTATGGATCAATATCTATAATATTCCTCTGGAATATTGATCTTATCTAGCAAGTTTTGTTGGTAAATCAATCTATATGGATGAATCTATAGTAGGGATGAAGCGCATCAACTGTGTCAGGTTTTCTATGATTGTGGGCCATTATTAATACCTCCTTGAGATCATAACTCTATTAATTTTGGGAGAAATTGATGAACTATATGAAGAATTTGGTATATTAAGCTATCAATGGAAACCTATGTTGGCCAAAAAAATAAAGAAATGGGTTTCTATTAGCAAAAAATTCCAAAAGGTGATTATTAAGAACTTATGGAGCTAGAGGAGCACATTGGTAATGGCTTAAATGATACACAAGATCTTAAGGGAACCCTAATAGTTGAAACACAAATAAAACTAGGATGTATTATTCCTGAAGATTTTGCCTTGGAAAATTCTCAAATATAAGTGTAAGTGTAAAGCCTTAAGCTAAATTTCATTACAATCAACAATCAAGAGAACATGAAAATTTATTCTCCTAGAGATATCCTGGAGAAACCATAATTTAAAGCACTTGAACAAAGTTCAAATATGGTAATCATTGTTGAAAATAATCAAGTAGTATAATATAACCCCTCCATCCCTAGGGAGAATTCTATTCTAAATTTAGCTTCCAGTCAATAAAAAGCTAATCTAAGTCCTGGTAATAAATTCTAGATTGTTTCAAGAAGAAAATCTAATAGGAAAAGTAAAGTTAAAGGCTTTAAAGCTCCTTTATAATTTTGATTCTATCTTAGAATGTAAAAGGTTATAGGATATCAAACCTTTTCTCTACGGCTTTTGGAAACAAAAATGAAGGAGAGAATTGTAGGAAATTAGCTTTTCTACTATAAAATTGGATAGTTATTTCCAACTATCAAGCATATTATAATGGTAGAATTGTAATTACTTATAATGATGACAAAGTAGACATCTTGAATTCTTTTATCTTAAATCAGCTGATACATCTCTCTCTAAGAATTAGGCATAAAGATATCAGGTTCTAGGTTGTCTATACATTCAACTTTACATTTTAGAGAAAATCTCCTTAAAGAAAGTTTAAAAATATTTATGGTGCTATGAATACCCCTTAGATGATTATTGGAGACTTCGATAACATGCTTTAAAAATCTAAAGCTAAAGGGAATTTAGGTTTGAGGAAATATAATCCTAACTTTAGGGATTATGCAACTCAAATTGAGCTAACTAACTTAAGACTAAAACGAAACTTTTTTCTTAGAATAATAAGCAATTAGGGAACTAGTTCATTAAAAAAAAATTAGACAGAGCCTTTGTGAATGATCTTTAGCTCACTAAATTTCTTGATAGTAACATCTTTTTCAATAATCCTCTTTTTATCTCAATATACCCATTTGTAATATATATGTTAGTTTTGACTTGCAAAAGGCATAATACATTTCACTTTAATAACTACTTAAATAACGTTAAAGGTTTTGATGCGGTTATAACAAAAGGTCTCAGTTATACATTTTAGAGTTGTAAGTCCTACATTTGTATAAGAAAAACTTCATATCATTAATGAAGAGATCAAGAAACTAAATTAGAAAAGTTATAACAATAGTAAATTGTTAGTCCTAGACACAAAGGATGAGTTAATATAAGCTCAAAACTCTCTCTACCAAAATCCAGGTGATTTCTCCAAACAAATTGAGGAAAAAAATAGCCTCACATAACTATACTTATGCTTTGGAAGTTAACGCATCAATCCTAAGGCAGAGATCTAAAATACAATAGTTAAAAGATAGGGTTATGAACTCTAGTTTCTTCCATAAATTAGTTCTCTCCAAGAGGAAGGTCAGGTTGTCTCCTTACTAAAAGATAATAGACAAGTAGTTCACTCTTAAGCTAAACTAATAGAGGAAACTTACAAGTACTTATAAAATACCCTTCGCTCTTCTTTTGATGGTTGTTCTTTAGTGCAAGTTCTTTAATCCTTCATAGATAGCCAAATATATAAGGATGCAGCTCAAAGCTTGCTCATTCCTTTCAACGAAAAAGATATGGAGAAAACTCTATTTAAGTTCAAGTCAAACAAGATGGCCTCGATGCTTATTTCTTCCAAAAAAAGATATGGCCACACACAAAGAAGATAATTATATGTAGTTCTTGAATTATTTAAGCAAGGTAAGATGTTGAAGGAACTAAACAATAAACATTTACAAAATTATTGCTAAGCTCATAGCTCTTAAGGTCAAAGGTTTCTTTGGAACAAATCATTAACTTATCATATGGAGCTTTCATTAAAAAAAAGGTTTATTTTGGACAATGTCTTGCTAACAAAAGAATCCTTTAAAATCTTCAATAAGATGCATTATATGAAATGTTGTTCTATCAAGTTAGATTTTTATAAAGCATTATATTATATAAATTAGGACTTCTTACACTCATTATTTGTGTTTGGTTTTCTTTTGATATTTATAAACCAGATTGAACAATATGTCACCTATACCTCTTATAGTATTTTGGTTAATGGACTATTTACCAAGCTTATTAAAGATGGAAAAGGTCTAAAACAAGGATACTTGAGTTCACCTTTCATAATGTGCATTGAAGTCCTAACCAGACTTATTGGCCATGTTATAATCTTAGAAAAGAAACTCAAATACTACATCAATTGCAGTGAGCTAAAAATATTTTGCTTATCCTTTTCAAATGATCTACTCTTACTTTTTAGAGTTGATCCTAGTTTAGGTTGTGCCCTAATGTCAATTATTGGTACATTCAAGGAATTTTTTGGGCTAAAGAGAAAAGGATAAAACCACTTGTTAATTTCTACAGAACCTGAAACTATCTCTTCCTGGCTCTCCAACCTGATAGTGATGAAGATAATGAAGTATTTATTTAATTATTTGGTAATCCAAGTCACTACAAAAACCCTACTTATAGATAGTTTCATCCTTTGATTAAAATAAACCAAAAAAGGATCACTAACTAGTGTAACAAAAGCATTGTATTTGTTGGGAAGGATCAATTGATAAACTTTGTGCTTAATAGCTTGTATATTTACTAGCTCTTTTATATAGTTTTCATTAAGAACTTAATAAAACTGTTGAAAAAATTCTAAAAGGTTTTATGTGGTTAGGTGATACAATAAAGAGATCAATGTTAAGGTTAAGTGGCAAGATATATGTCTACCTAATAAGGAAGGGGGCTTAAGCACAAACCCAATCAAGATTACTAATAAAATCCTAATCATCAAGAGGATTTAAAGACTCTTAATAGACAAAGAGACCTTATGGGTGAAGTGGATCCACTCATACTATCTTCAATGTAATGTTATTAAAGTGTCAGGCCTAAAGCTAACATTTCTTAGACAATGTTTTACATTTTCATATTAAAGGAGCAGGTGAGGGTTGATGTCAAATTAATTGTTAGAGATGGCAGGTATACTAACTTTTGGCATGAAAAATAGAGTAACTTAGGTCCCCTAATGAACATCAAATAGCTCTCCATTATTAGGGAAATATTCCAAAACATGCACTAATAAATGAAGTTCTTAAGGAGAGCCTTTAGAATATTTCTAATAGAACATATGCAATGGTTATGGGATTTTCTTTAAACCACTCCATGAATCCTTATACAAAAGAAAATATTTTATAGTTGAAACATGCCTCAGGGAGATTCATAAATTCATTATACAAGCACATTAGATATAAGGTTCAAAAGTGAAATGGCATAAAACAATTTTGTTTAAGCGATCTCTGCTAAAGGTTTCCTTTACATTATTACTCTTAAAGGGAACTATAATGGTTCTAAGAGACGTGTTCTTTATAATGGAGAAGAAGATGAGTCCTTCAACCATCTTGTCTTCCACTTCACATTCTCTATCATTATATGGAAAAACCTGCATCTTCTCTACAACTCTAACAACCATCTAATTCTCTAGTTAGACATAGCTGATTGGATCTATCAAAACTTATGCAAAGGTGATATCTTTATCTATAAACTTGTTTTTACAAATGTCATTTAGTTTATAAGTGTAAGTAATAAAAGAATTTTCTAAAGGTCAACTAATATAAGCTTCAATATTCTCCAAAATTTGATATATGAAACTAGGATGCAACTCATCACTCATAGAATCTACCTTATCTATAGCTCGCAAGCTACTAAATTGCACGTAATTAGACTATGAATTTGTACTAATATAAGTCATAACTGTTCAACTCTCCGGGGAACTTTAGAGTAAGGATCCCTAAGTTAGGCCGTCGTGATTATTTGCAAGTTTATATGCTTCTTGTCAAGGATGCTTGGACATTATAAAGGTGAAATGGTCCATCTGTTGAGCTGGTCACTCTCTTGAAATTATGATTAACTTTGTAAACCTTAGGTTTTCCGTCAGATAAGCTCTTTTTTGCACTAATTATTCATTTGTAATTGGATTTCCAGGCTTGTATGCACTAGTTAATACCTAAAATTGTAACCTTATTTTCTATTAATACAATTTCTTATTAGCTTAAGAATTAATAATTTAATTAATTGTATCCACTAAGTGTTTAACATAATGCAGTCTCTAATTTATAGAATGAAAAATTCTATAACTATATGTTTCTTTTTGTTTTTTTTCTCAAACATATGATAAAAATTTCAACATAACTATATGTTTTTTAATAAAATGTTTAAATAGAGAGGAATTTATAGAATGAAAGAACGTCTAATTGGTGTTAAAGGGTAATATTACTTTTTGGTTAAAAAAATTATCATTTAATGTACGTGAAAGGATTGGAAATTATTTGCAATAACAAATAAAAAAACTCACAATGTATCTTTGGAGATAGTTGAAGCACAAGTATTTGACAAAAGAAAAAAAGTTATTTTTTACATTTTTTTCTCCGAGAACTACTCTTGGTTCTCGATTAAGTTTAACAAGTGCTTTGATTAATAAACATGATGTCTTGTAATGTAAAAGAGCTTGAGTTAGATGGTTTTGTCATTCATATATTCTTTTAAATGCTTTGAATTCACCTATTTTCAAGAAAAAATAGATGTTATAATAGTGATAGGTCTAAGATTTATAACACCTTCTTATTATGATATTTATGTCTTTACTTAAAGACTTTGAAAAGGAATGCAAGTTGATTAGAAATATATATAATGTGGAGCAACAAAATATGCTATATAGTAGATGGGGGACTAATAAAAGACCAAAAAACTTTAATTAATTTCTTATTTTATTATATTATTGGAACAACTTTTATCAAGTTTATTTATGTTTTAGGTATGGTTATAAGTGTTTGTACTTCATTTGGATTATTTTTTAAATTATTAAGTGGGCTGAGTAGAAAAATAATATTGTCCACTTTATTAAAAATAATATGGCTAA
>JANTNU010000002.1:37638958-37649067 GCA_024752395.1 Erythroxylum havanense
TTGTATCAGTTTCCCTTTTTGGATTGTTGTATTTAGCCTGTAGGGGACTGATAGACTTGTCTATATTTTGGACTGATTTTATGAATGAAAGATTATTATTGGGATTTTAAAATTTAGTGATTTGCATGATGTGGTTTAATTTATTGATGCCATGCGAGTGTTTAGTGATCGTTTGCGATCGTAGCACTTCCTTACTGTAGGATATGTGTCAGAACGACCCACGGGCGTCCCGGTGTGTACCCTACGGTAAGGGGACGCTACAAAGAGGTTTAGGCATTTACAAAAAAAAACTGTAGATTTCAAAATAAAGAAGAAACAAATATAACACAAGTGGCACAAGAAGAAATTTTGTTTAAAATTGATGGTGAGAAGTGCACCATAGAGAGATGTGCTCCAATGTTTATAAGTTGATGATAATATGCATTAATAAGTTTGAAGACAATGATAAGAAGTGCATTATATTAGAAGATAAGTGCTTTATTCATGAAATTTTAAATCAAGGGAGAGTGCTGAAAGCTGATTCAAATTAACATATGTTTATTTTTCAATTAGACCGAGTCCTTGAAGTTTCAGATTTATATTCCACGATTGTCCAGTTTTAGTTATTCAAAGATAATGTCAACAAATCAAATTGTAGTTGAGAAATTTTAGGCTTGTTCAGTTTCTTATAAGCCTCTAAATAGGCACTTTCAAATGTTGAATAGAATTAAACAAAATTCTTATGCTTCGTGTGTCTCTTTATCCTCTGCTTCATTTGTCTCTTCTTTTCTTTTCCAACACATGTATGTATGTATATATTGAAAAAAAAATTGGTGGCCGCATTTGTGAATATACATTGAAAAATTATTGAAACCATGTATATGTGTTTGTGTGTATAAACAACAAAAATTTTGGTGGTTACATGTGTATATATATGAGAAAAAAAATTTAGTAGTCATGTGCTTATATATATAAGAAAAAAAGTTTCATTAGATACAAGTGCATGTACAGAGGAAAAAATTTTGGCAGTCATGTGCATATATATATATATATATATATAGAGAGAGAGAGAGAGAGAGAAAATTGTGGTGGATATATACGAATGTGTATTAGAAAAAAAAAGTTGCCATATGTCTATACATATAAGAAAAAAAAGTTGTAAAAAAATACATTTAACCACCTATATTTTATCTCTTGATATATTATGCCCCTTCTATTTTTAAAAATGAACTTATTACTCCCTTTGACCACTAATCAAAGGAGCTTAGAATTTAAAAAGATTTTTTTACTCTGTATTATAATGGCATCAGCATAACTGTACATGTTGCATTTTTTAGACAAAAATATCCTTTTAGTCTTTTGATGACTAAAATACATTAAACTCCTATATTTTTTGCTTTATTGCATTATGTCCTCTATTTTAAAAATAACTATTATCTTCCCAAATTGCACTTCATGACCATTACTTTATGGGAAAAAAATTTTTAAAAAAATTATTTATGAAACAAAATTAAAAAAGAAGAAAATTTATTAAAGATGTTATTTTTCATAATTGTACGATCTAATTGTTCGTTGATAGAAAAAATTACAAATTTTTATTTGTGAGTTATTTTCTCACCGTTACTTCACAAATAATTTTTTATGGATAGAAATATCTTGAAATGTACAAATTTGAAGACAATGAGGATAAAAATATCTCAGTTCAATTTCAAAGAAAATGATATTTTTATTATTTCTATTTTTATTATTTTTCTTTTCTTGTGAAGTTAATAGTGAAAAGTATACATGCACACATTGACTACCAATCTACATATACATTGATATGTATATATACTTTCTCATGACATTGACTTAGTGTTAAAAAGTAGCTTATAAGAGATTAATGGTTACAATGAGAAAGTCTAACATTTCTGTATTGTTCAAATAAAAATATTTATCATAATCCGATTTCTAATTATAATACTCCTGGAACAAGTAATAATACTTCTACTTCATAAGGTTACCAAAACACCTCGTCTTAACATACTGTACATTTCAGTATACAACCTCCATTGTCAAATCATCAAACTTGAAATCTTCCATTACAGTTTCCCTTATACTCTTGTACACATGCCTACTGGCTCACTAAATTATGGACCCTTGTCGACAGAAAAACCAATAAAATAGAAATAAAGACACCATGTGCAAACCAGTGATCAGCCTGCCAAACAGTGAAATGTTGAGTTTCACTAGAGCAATTAATGGAAACATACACCAAAAGCTCCTGCTTTCAAGCTGTGCCAAATACTATACAAAATCTGCATCTTTCCCAATCATCTCTTCCTAAGTTTGTACACTTGCATATGTAAGCTTAAGTTAGCACCCACAACCACCATGAATGCAAGCTGTAGGTATCTCCTCCTAACATACTGTCACCTTTTCTCTGCCGTCTTACTAGAATCATCTTTTGGAGGGTTTTCTAGAGATTCCTCAGAGTGCAACCCATCAGGCTGATGAATCTGGATGTTCAAGCTGCTAGACTGCAAATGCTCTTGTACGGCCTATATAAAGAAGAAGAGTAAGGCCATTTAACTAATGATGCTCAGCAGAATGACGTAATAACAGGAATTTCCAGAAATTCACTTGATTTATCAAATTTATTTCAAGCTTCCAGTATTAAAAAGCAAAAGTTGAAGTCGAAAATACTAAACAACCAAAATAAAAAATCAAGCTCAAAGCAGGAGTATTCCAACCACATCACTACCAAAAGTCCATGCAACAATGTAGTAAAAACCTTCAACCAGAACTTTTACATTGATTTAGTAAATTCATGGCACAGATCCAACATCCAAATCAGTTACAGTCAAAGAGTATAAATAGATTATTATGAATATAACTGTATAAATGGATTTACAATAAAGTAGATTATTTCCATGCTGCCATCATTTTCAATGCAAAAACATTTAACGGCCCCATCTTAAGGAGGGGCACAGTGTCAAAATTGAAAAGCAAAACACAGAGGGAGAATGACAGTGAATGGAGAAAGAAAGAAAACAAACTTCGACATGTATCAGCCAAATGAACCACATAATCCACCTTAAAATACCAATAAAGACTATTGTTTCTACTGCAAAAGTAAAATCCCCCAGGAGTCTTATTGACTTTGAAAATGAAACAAGATTAATATAACCTGTGGAAAACACAGGTTTTATAGCATCATCATCATCATTAACACTCAATTGAAATATCGCTAAGACACGAGGTCTGGAGAGGTCCGATAATACCCAGCCTACCCAGCCTTACCCTTACTTAATAGAGAAGTTGTTTTCGATAAACCCACTAGCAATTGACAGAGTTTATAGCAATTAAGTGAAAAAATAAATAAAGGACTCTATGTGGAAATTTCAATATGATATTATGTTCCCAATACCAGCACATAATTTTGTTGTATTATGATTACCTTATCACCTGCATCCAGCCCCTCTGTGTCAAATAGGATTGGCCGGCAGCGTTTATCTTCATTCATCAGGCTTGAATTCTGGAAATGCATTATTAGGGCTGCTTTTCCCTGAATTCTAGCATATGCCAAAGAAGCAACTTTTTCACTGTTAAACTTCTCCCATTTCTTACCATTAAACGCCTGAAACAAATTGAGGATCGTAAGAGGATAAACATCACATCTTCAAGACCAAGGATCACTCCTATTTTTGAATATGAAAAGATGAAACCAGACTAAACACAAAAAGAGTTTGAGGGAAAAAAACAAAGTAAAAATGGATTCCAAAGAAATAAAACCTGATAAAATGAAACGATGTGCTTAGGAGACAGCATGTTTATAAATGCATAGCCCACATTGCATTTATTCTGCAATAAAAAAAGGTTTATTATTATAATTAATTCTTAGATATTTTTTGGGACCAAGAGGTACAGTATGGAGAGGCACAGTATGAGTACCTTAAAGTCGATTGGTAAATAGAGAAAGTCATAAGTACCCCTGTGATTCTCATCAATAGCTGCTAACAACATCTTTGAGGTGTACCTAAGAGATTAAAATAGAAAAACAAACTGAGCCAATAATGTAATTAAAGCTCAAATTTCAGAGTTGATGTCAATATCTTACTTATTAGGAATATTCTTTATCATTAAAGTCGTTCGGGCATCTTCACCATTTATGATCTTATCCAAGTCAAGCTGAAAATGTTTTTTGTTCTCGACTTGATTCACATTATTTTCAACCCGTCTAGATCGTCCACGCTCAGTAAAGCCTTCTATGCTGCTGGATGTCAGTCCTGCATATGGTATATTGCCTAAGAGCACAGGACTGAGCCTAGGTGAAGACATCATTCTGTAACTTGATGATCCATTCTCAGACATATTTTTTGGAATACTAACACCAGTGTTCATAGGAGCACGATTACCCATATTCATCAAAAAATTTCCGTCATTATGACCTAAGCCAATGCCTCCATATGAAACTGGATTCATGAATGAAGTATCAGGTGAGTCAGGGAAAATTCCAAAGTGCCTCTCAAAAGGAAATCCAGATGGGGCAGATCCAACATGGTTATGGTGCTGGGCTGCACCAATTAGAGAAGTATGCTGATTTATGTATGGAAAGCCATGTCCCTTTCCATTTGAGGAAAATGGATGTCCCATGGATGACATGGGAAAGGCTGATGTGGAGGAATGATCTGCTAACGGTTTCGTACTTCCCCAGAGAAACTGTGGCCCTGATAAAGTTTCCATACTAGATCCATTAGGAGTTGAAGGACCAAAAGGGGGCATGTTTTTCAACTTTAACTCAGGTAATGAGTGTGACTGTTGGAAGGAAGATCCATGAACAGAATTGGTATTTGTAAATGTGTTCTCTGCAATACCACCCCTTCCTTGATCTTTGCCAATTGGTGCAACTTTTAAAGAGTTAGATACATGGGGGTTAAGCAGTGAAGCCAAACCAGGTAAATGGTTGCTAGTTGTTGGGCTCATCGTCCTAAAAATGGGGGATTTGTTCATGTTTTGCAATGGACTTTGTTCAATAGGACTGTTAAACTGTGCCCAGTTACCTGCTATAAATGTTTCAATGATGTTATAAATGATATCAAGCAATATCAGAACCACAATTTCAAAAGTGATTGAAGCAATTCAAATCTACCTGGTGGAGAGTTGGTCATTGGTGAACCCACAGGATGCCGAAAACTCCACGAGTCGTCCTGTTCGAGATCTTGATTCAGTTGCAGCATCAAGCTGAAAGGAACGAAGTTGCATAAGGTAATCATCAAATGATATCAACAAAAACAATCTTGAAATTACAGGAAAATTGAATCCTAGAAAAGACTTCTCAGATAACACCTTCTTTGTTCTATACACACATAGACACACGTCTCACCTCAACAAGAAGACAAAAGTAGAGAAAAAGCTGCATTTGATAATTGCACTTTAAAAAAATAGGGCATGAAAATGTATGATTCTGTAAACAGAGCAGCAGGAGAGGAAACTATTCAACTACTATAAAATCTAGCCACTATGGCCCGCGCAACCCATTGGCTCTATCCTAGAAGCTTCTGTTGCTTGCAGTTCATGAGTGTACTCAAGCTATGTTGCAGTTTCTCAGGGTACAAGGGGCGGGGAAAATCCGTGTAGATGTTGTTTGAATACTAGATGTCATGCATTCGAAGAAAAGGTACTCAAGACTGCCGTAAGAGGCCAAGCAACATGATATACTGATATTTGAAGCCTTCAGAGGATGTCACCAGTGCTATTTTGCCCTTCAGATGCAAAGAACAATGGACTTGCAGTTACACACTTCATATGTAGATATAATATCCTAAATGAGAGACTACATAGGTCAAAAATATCAGATTCTAACTTCCATGTCTGAAGTTCAAATCTTAGACAAGGAATTTACTAGATAATAGAGGCACCTTCATTGGGTAAACTATAGACAGTGAACCTGTGGACGGCCCACAGAAGGGAAATGGGAAAAGAAGGATACTTGTTTTTATACTTACTTCCGCCGTGCTCCACCTGGGCGACTAGGTTCAAGCTTTATGCGTTTCCCAGCTATGTCACTCCTATTTAATGATTTAAGTGCTGCTTCTGCGGCTCTAACATCATAAAATTCAATGAACTTATGGTGCCTCTTGTGTGGCGTTTCCCTTATCTGATGTTGAATTACAAATCAACGAACAAACAAAATTTAACCACAAACAACAAAAGAACTGCCACACAGGAAAAAGAGCTCACAGTGAGATCCACTCACCTCTTTTACCTCCCCGTACGCCCCAAATATTTGACGGAGATCTTCATTTGAAACTGATGGATCCAAATTAAATACTACCAAAGTTCCTTGATTAATATCCTTTTCTGATGGATTATCCTGGTGCAGTGTGAAAGGGGAAATGCAAAAAAACATGTGAGAAAGGTAACTCTCATCTATCAAAAAACAAAGTTCAAACCACTGATAAGAGGTTAGAGTGAACCTTAGGGATTGAAAAGTGAATATCAAGTTTTCTCCTCCTTAGTGGCTTGTTTTGCAGCTGACGCATAGCCGTTCGAGCAGCACGAATATCATAGTAAGATATCATTACAAAACCCCTGTGTTTGCACGCAGTGTAAAGAGTTCTAATGTCGCCATATTGCTACAAAAAGGTCAGATAAGACAGACAAAAGAAATTATTTAGTTCAGGCAAAAGAAAGCATCTAAAGCAGCAGTCTGCAGACTAAGTTAAGCACTTTATAATTTCTACAGATTCTTCCTAATTAGTATCAATAAAAATCTATCATCTTATCTTGCAGAGTCTGAAATGAAATTACTGAGAAATTATAAAAAAGAGGCTAAAGGCTAAAGTTCCTGCAACTGCACGTATGATGTTTAAAAGCACATGACTTTAAAGATAGACAAAACCTATAACAAGAGACGAAGTTGCGAAAATATGAGATAGCAAAACAAAAGTCATGTCTGAAGCTTGTCACATTGTGCTGCATCAAAACATCAAAATATCAACTATTCATATAAAATAAAATATATGTGAATATATCAGATCAATGAAGTTCATATGACAACCCATATTATAAAAGGATACAACATCAGCTTCATTTTAACATAAAAAGGAGAATAGTCTAATAGAAGAGACAAGATTAGAGAAAGTAGGTGTTTGAACAAATGTCAATCATGGCTATTTATACTAAGACAACAATAAATTACCTCGAATAGAGATCTCAATTCTGAATCCTCAACATTACTATTAATGTTCCGGACAAATAAAGTTCTAGATGGATGCTCGCCATATGGATGTTCTCCAGCGACAGTTCCAACACCATTAGAAAGATTATAGTGAGATCCTCCATTTCCCACAATGCCATCAGAAAAATTTAACTTGGAGACACTGATGCTTAGGCCTTCTTGTGAATCATTTTCCAGTTCCATACCTCCTACACTGCGGAAAAGATCATCTTCCATGTCCTCCAGAGAACCCGGTAACTTAATGGGGTCAAAATCATCCATTACAGCAGCTAAAAGGTCATCCTCATCTCCAGGAAGTAAGCTTCCAATAGCATGAGTTTCAATATCTTCAAGTAAATCACCGTTCTCCCCGTCCGAGGGAAGCTTATGAATATCAGAAGAGATATTATCGAGAAATCGATGGCCATGATCCATACCATTTAAGTCTACTGAAATTAGCACAAAAAAAGTAAAGAATTTCATGTTCTAAAGGCACAAGAGATAATTTACTGAGTAAAATCACATACACTTTTTGTGTGGAAGAACTGGCAATGAGCTGGAGAAGAGGGACGCATCAGGAGAGGCATTATAGGCATTAGATCCAGGCGAAATCCCCCATCCGTTACTTCTCAATTCTTTGGGGCCATTAATTGGCGAGGAATTAGTAGGATCTAGGGCACAAAATTCCTAAAACAGTTAGAATACACAATATTGTGTCCAACAGGAATAAGGGATGATTAAGACAAATTACCAGCAGATAAATGGTTTGAAGACTGCATCACATCGCCTTTCTGCTAAAAGAAAGAGGTTCACAACGCATCAAAAATATTAAAAGGAACACAGCCATATATAGAAGAGCACAAAACTCTGTTAAATAATCAAAAAGAACAAATACAATTGCACATAGCAAGCAACAAACAAAAAATGTCAGGAAAACATGCAAGGTGAAATTTAATTGCAATAAAGCAATCAATACTTGATAAATTATATAAACAGCAAACTTTAACAAGCTCAAGAAATTATTAAATAACCATCCCCCTCCCTTTTGTTTCAAATGAGGTGATCATTCTCAACAGATTTCCTAGTTAAATAAAATTGCTAAAACTCGACAAAATTGAACCACAGATCCCTTTTTGCATGCAACAGGAGTCCCAAAATTATATGAGCAAAAACTAAAGCATTTTCAGAAAATGAATGACCATAGCATAGAAGCTGCATGTTAAACAGTAAGGAATAGCAGTTAAGCTACACAAATACATAAGAAACCTAAAACATATCTACCCAAATAACACTGATTTTCAGGGCAAAAAAAAAATCGAAGGTTTTCACCAAAACAGAAGGGTAGGTGAAAACATAATTTCAAAGTTCAAATGACTCTTTAGCAAAGCAAAAACTCCTAATTCAAAGAAAATTCCTCTCACATCTCCCAACAAAATCATCGCTGAATATATATATAACTAAAACCAATATCAGCCAATTCAATCAACCCAAAAAGTACTTCATTCGCATAACTTTAACAAAAAACAAAAAAATCAGCCAATTCGATCAAACTACACTACCATCTCAGAAATCAACACAATTCCCACATTACAAAACCCAAAACCCGAAATGGGACCTACAGTATTTCCAAGATTAAACCAAAAGGACAGCCACTTCTACCACTTAAAACGATCATCAACATGAAAAGTGACACAACGAACTAAAAAATGAGAACAAAAACTCTTTTTTTTTTCTGCTGATGTATAGCATAAGAAGTATACCTCAACTATTACTACTATCTCTGACGCCAAATTTTCTCACTCCTTTTCCTCTCTTTCCAAACGGGAATTTTCAATTATGATTGGACGAAAGAGAAGTGCTTTTCTTTTTCTTTTTTTCTTTTCCTTCCTTAGAGAACAGAGAGAATGATTGAGAGAGAGAGTGAACGTGGGAGTTTTTAAGGGAACGATTTAGTTGGATTTAAATTTCCTTTGGCGTCCGAGATGGTGGATTTATTATTTATTAATTAATTTAATTTGAAGTTTCTTGTTCGGATAAACCCCGCTAGTGTTTTGCCCGTGTAAATCCCCCGAATTTCGACTTTGCCATTGCCCCTGGTTTATGCCGCTTTGCGATTGGATATGCTCTCGACCATTTGACTATCACTTTTGATCACGCCACCTTAATTTTGACATTCAATTGAATATCAAATATAAGAATGTTGCACGTCCTTACTATTCTTCGTGATCATCATCATACACTCAGCTCACACTCAGTTCACAATAATGCTAAATCTGAAAAAGTTTGATAGTAAACCAACTTATTCTTATATAACAGAGAGATTGTTTTTATTCTTTAACAAAAATATGATTCTAATTGTTAATTTAAATGCTTAATTTAAAAATAACAACATTTTTTTTAATTAAGTCTAGATTAAGGCTATCTAAATCTCGACCTACTAAAAGTTTAACTCTTCTAAACAAAAAAATAACTAATTGAGTCTCGAGTTGATTTGAGCCTAAGTATCTGTTTGATTAAACTTTTAAAGAGTGAATAAGTACTTTTTTTCATCGCAAAATTTTAAAAAAAAAATGGGTGTTTAACTATAAAATAAAAAAGTACTTTTTTAGTATATTTAACTTTTTTAGCAGCTAAAATACAACTTTTTAAGAAGGTCAAACTTGGAGTTTCTCAAAAAATATTTTTTTAGATCAATTAATGAGTTTATTTTTAGTCTTTTTGTCCTTATGTTTTACACATAATTCTCACAATATTCATTAATATATCTTCACGTTTATTTTTTAGATTTATATAATATTATATGACTTTTTATATATTTTAATATTTATTTTATATTAGTTTTACTTTTGTTATAATTCATTTAAAAGATTTGGTTAGATATATTTTCATTTATATTTTATATGGTTTAAAATTATAGAATAATTAATAT
>JANTNU010000002.1:37649080-37661958 GCA_024752395.1 Erythroxylum havanense
ATATACCTTAAATAATATTTATATGTATAAATATTTTTTATTATAAAATAAAAATATATTTAAAATTAAAAAAACTTTTTATTTTTATGTTGCTAAACATTCTATTGTATAAATTTCTTTAAAAATGTTATTTTTTTAAATAACAGTTAAACAGTCAACTAGCTTTTAAAAAATATCTTTATCAAAAAAGACTTTATTGATATAAGCTCATCCAAATAAGCACTAAATCTGACTCACGGGACAGTCCTTTACTATCCCATGTTTAGTTTTTTGAAAATTCAACGAATCTATAAAATGAAGTCCATATTAAATTTGGAAAAATCTAATAATTCACGGTCGTATCTTTAAAAACAAGATGAATAGTAACCTTAAAATTTCTATGGGTAAATTATTTAGAGTTGACGTAAGTCATTTGGATTTGGAGCTTACTTTGATTTTGATTTTAATCTTAATTATACGTAATCTGCCATAAAAGGTTGTTCTAGTCAATGGTAAGACATGAAATCTTCACGGAAATTTAAAATTGGAAACCTAACTAAAGAGTTGGTGAAACAGCACACACCTAAAAAATACCCAACGAAAAGGCTGCTTATGTTAAGAATTGTTACTAAATAGAGTTCGAGTTTATTCTCCAATTTTTTAATGAAATAAATTAAATGCGGTCGGTATTAATAATAAATTAAAAGGAACGAGATTAAGGTGATTTGGATATGTTAAAAGGAAACATTTTAACACTTGAGTAAGAAAATTTTAAAAAATAGTATTTAAGGATTATAAGAAAAATAAAAAGAGATCTAAGAAGAACTATGGTGAAATAAACAAAAAAAGATTTGACTTTGTTGAAATCTACCTGACCTGACCCATTGGCTAGCTTACCCAATCTTATATTTTTAAAAATAAAAAAAATGACATCGTTTTGTATCTTCTCGTCCGGCCACAAGCTAAGCCTGGTTAGGACAGTCCCAAATCATGCCTAACCCATGGGCCAATATAGTTGGATAGTTTTGACTTGTGGCCTAGTCAACTTGGACCGAAGTTGGGTCAAATGGACCGGACCTTTTGTCATTCCTAATGATTTGGAAGGGATTTAAAATTTTAGTTTTTTTTAATAATTTATTTTATATGTAGCACAATTAGTATATGTATCACACATGTGACAAAATTTTAATCCAGGATGACGAGTTATGTTATTATTATTAAGAGAAAACTTATCATTGGAATATTTTAATAATAAATTAAAAATTAAAAATTATAATGTCACTTTTTTTTGTATAAAGGGAAAAAGTACACATGAAACTAAATGAGTTGGGAGAAACAGCGACCCGACTGATCCTCTAGGAGGAGATTAAGGCATCCTATAGGTGTAACATCAAAATAAGTGATACCAGGAACGACAGGCTCGACCTGGGAAGCGAGCCAGTATGCGCATCTGTTACTCTCTCGATATTACAAACAACAAAACGCAATTGTAATCCTACCGAAAAAGCAAAAACGATTCTCGTAGCAGCAGAGAGTGAAATGGGAGCAGCTTAAATAGTGAAAACAAGGGAAGTGTAGGGTTAAATTAATATTATAAGATTAAATAAAATTTAAGAAATGTTTTACCATTAACACTAAAATAAACAAAATCTTCGTATTTTTTTAATATACTATATTACCAGTCCATATTTCACTATAAAAATTGCAAGGCAACAAGAAATGTATGTTAGGACAAGAACTTATTAATACAAGTTATCACTATTTTGTTGTTATTATTTTTTCAAAGTAAATAGGGTAGTTTAAGAAAGGTTATATGATCTCCTTTGTATGATGCTGGGGAGTAATGATTAAAACATTCAACTAATTTGGCCGGTTCAATCATAAATATCTTGAATCGTTCAAGTTTTTGATTTAGTTTTCAAAATTTTCAGTTCAATTTACTTTAATAGTTATTGTTATTAAAAACCAATTAATTAATTAATTAACCAAATTTATTAATTAATAAGTTCTTATAAACTAAAATAAATCATTTAATTTCATTTAATAATCTATTTTTTAATTAAACTTTAAATTATTTGAAACAATTTATTTTAATCATATTTCAAAATTTTATATTTTATTCAAGTTTTAGCCAATTTTATAACAATATAATATCGGTTGAACCTTTTAAATCTTAAACATCTTATCTTATCAGTTTAATTCTACTCCAAATTTTAAAACATTGTTTGTAAGTATAAAATGTTGTATATTTCCTATTTTTATGGACCATCTTCTTATATTGAGATAAGAACGGCATCCATCGAGCTTAATATGATTGCTAGCATTACTTCTTTTTTAATTTTAGAATCAACATTTTAATAAAAATAAATATAATATTTCACATTAAGTTAATTGTTTTTACTATCTTTTCTTTGAAGTTTACGTTTATCTTTTCAATTATCTCTTACATTTATTGGAATTTGTGGTCCAAATCATAATCATTAATCTAAATATGCTTCTTTGTTTCCTAGCTTGCATAAATTTTTCTTTTTACAAGAATTTGTTATCATATAATAGTTAGTACAAAAGCACTTTTCAAAAAAAAATGAGAGGTAACCAAGATAGATAAGTCACAAAGTAATATTTGTAAATTCTTAGTACGAACTCTTTTATTTAAGTTCGGTCTAAAGCTCGATATATATAGACAAACGAAATCATTTTGAATAAAATGATATCATTTTATTTTAAAAAAAATTTGACTGAATCAAGTCAAATTGAGTCAATCTTCAAGTTATTGGGACCTAATCGAGCTCAGGTTTTATCTCGGATTTTAATGTCTCGGGCGTCAAGCCAGGTTCAGATTGTCATCCTTAGAAGCACTCGCATAGCTTAATTTCATTACTTACCTTGTATTAAGTTTTTATTCATTTCCATTAACTCTTTAATCTATGAATAATTATTTTGTTGCCTAAGTTAACTTACTTGGGTCTTTTACCTCTAAAGAAATTCCCAACATCTAAACCTACAACTTTCATGTTCTAAATAACATGTCAATCAATTCTTAGGCACTCAATTCATTTCCAAAATTTGATAATATCTCTTAACCCATAAGATCCAAGCACTTTCCCTTTTATGGGAATAAACTAAACATATACATCTACAATTTTTATGCTTTACATTTTGTCAAATTCGTAACTGTTTAACCCTGAAATAATTAGAAAAGTACAGCTTAGTCATTTTCGTCCAAGATAGTACAACTACATTTATTAATCTATATCTCACAAACTAAATCATATTTTCTCAAATCCTCTTACAATTAATTAGAAAACATATAAACAACTACGAAAGGTCAACATTTCCACCAAAATTTTGCTCACAATGATCACATAAAATTGTATTTCGAGAGGGTTTTAGGAAGGGATGCAAACTATTTAAAAATTCAAGTTTAAGAATCAAAATAATTATAATAAAGCACTCTATATGAGAAAATATAAATTAACAGGATGATGTGACAACTCTCCCTCTCTTAACCAAATTTCTTCCTCAAAATTTAGAAGCGTTACTCTTGAAATGTAAACTATTTAAAAATTCAAGTTTAAGAATCAAAATAATTATAATAAAGCACTCTATATGAAAAAAATATAAATTAACATGATGATGTGACAATTCTCACTCTCTTAACAAAATTTCTTCCTCAAAATTTAGAAGCGTTACTCTTGAAACGTAAATTATTTAAAAATTCAAGTTTAAGAATCAAAATAATTATAATAAAGCACTCTATATGAGAAAATATAAATTAACAGGATGATGTGACAACTCTCCCTCTCTTAACAAAATTTATTCCTCAAAATTTAAAAGCGTTACTCTTGAAATGTAATTTTTTATAAGGTAACTACAGAATCATTATCCCAAATATACATATACAAACAAAATTATAATTTATTTAGAAAATCTTGTCAAAATCCTATTAAGGACTTTGCCAAGATTACCAAGTTGTTTTAAATATGTCACTATCTATCCTCCTAATTGTTACATCTTAATCTAGCCCAAACTCGTCATCAATCATCTTTCTTTACATATCTCTATCTAGTATCGTCATCATATATCCACACATCTATTCCCTTTACCTATATCCATCCATGTATTTTCATTCTTTGTCATCATGATTAACGTACTCCTTAAGCACTTAATCACTTTCTGCCTATCCAATATTAATTACCCAAAATGGTAATTAAATCCTAATTAATCACATTAAAGCTTTGCCCATTAGTTTTGGGGAGGTATATATTGTTTCACTTTTGCTATTCCAATATTGTTCCAACTTATCTCATCTACATATTTATATAGATCTTATATAAATGTATTGATGAGATCAATTGGAATAACATTAGAGCAACAAAAGTGAAATATGTGATCTGATCCCATTACTTTGTGTCTTTGCTTCCATGTATACTATCTCACGCCCTCAAGGAGTGTGGCTTGATGGTTGAGAGCGGGGCTTGACTTTGGTTAAGTCCCAGGTTCGATTCCATGCTAGCCCCTCTTGTAAGAGCATGGGGCAGCCGGGGTTTTACCTGTAAATGGAGAACTAGTTGGGCCCTCAATAATGAGGTGCGCCCGCTTGACCCGCCTGTGGGGTGGTGTGCTAGTTGGGCCCTCAGAGAAGTGTGCCCGCTTGGTCCGTCTACGGGGTTTCCTCGAAAAAAAAAAGAGTACTATCTCACTAATTAGTCAACCATATATCATTATTCATCATTCAAATCTATTATTTATCTCCAATACAAGCAACTTTGATCTATTTTATATTTACCTTTAAGGCTTTTACTACAGAATCTTGACTCTAAAATCTTTTTCATCATCACCAGTGGGCTTCTAATAGCAATCATCTTCATTCTATTTAACCCAAAAATCTTAAGAGATACTTGGCTGATGAGTTTAAAAAGGGTTTAATAGATAAGAAATGAAAAGCGAGTAATTGATTATTAATTATCATTATAAGGATAATAGTTTGATATCCCACTTTCGAAAAATTCTTCATACTCTTCATTTAGTAGAGGAATGAAACTCATTTCTTAGTAGTGACTCTTTTTTTAAAATTTTTAATACTAATTAATTAGATACAATTAATTAATTAAAATATAATTCATTCATTAATTAAAATATTATAATTAATTCAATAAAATATTATTAATAATTAATTAATTACATGATAATTAATCAAAATATAATATAATATAATTAATTAAAATATAAAATTTTATTTTTCAATATTTTTTACATACCAATCAGTATCAATGGTATTGGTAACGATAATCATTCTTTCCTTTTAACCAACCAGCATAATTATAATAATAATATCTATTTTTAATGCTTATTATATTCATTCTCATTCTTATTAATTAATCGCCCCCTTAATTATCAATTCCATAATTGACGTTTGTTTCCATTTGAGTATATCCTACATTCTCACGCTAATAAATAATTCCTCATACCTCTAGCTTCCCAAGTTATAACCAAATCATATTTCCATTAGACCTCGTTGTCTCCTATAGTAACACTTATATTTTATTTACCAAGTACAATCTACGTTACATGCTCCCTTTAACTCATCACCATCGTCATACTTCAAAGTCCCGCAATAAAATAAGGTCTGAGGGGGCTTGATAGTACACAGTCTTACTCTTATATTGTAGAGAGACTGTTTCTAATAGACCCACACATATATATATATATATATATATAATAAGATAATAGTGATGAAAAATAAAGAAATAAAATAAATAAAATTAAAATAGAAAAATTACAAATTACAAATTAAAAAATAAAAATAAAAAATAAAAAATAACTATACATTCTCCCTTTAACTATACGATAAAATGACCAACGCAATACTTTTCCTTGAACTTTTTTCGTTCCTTATAGCCAATCTTATCTTCTTTTCTTACTTATCAGCATTTCCACCAAAATTTTGCTAAAAATCATCACATAAAATTGTCTTTCAAGAGGGTTTGAGGAAGGGATGCAATCTCACTCGCCCTTGTGTTGGAAATTAAGTCTTCTTCTTCCTCTAAACCTCTTTTTTTTCCCTTCACTCTGTCTTCTCTTCCCTTCTAGGAGTGTCATCCGCCTTCTGTCTTAAATCTCTCGTCTTCGTAACTTTTAAGCACTAAATAACATATTTTTAAAAAAATTATCTATGGCCTATTTTGTGAAATTATAACTATGCCATTAATGAGAATTCTTTGACTTATTTTATTCCATGTCCTTATTTGTCCACCCGTCTTTTTTTCTTCCCAATAATTGCATCCAGTTTCATCTCTAACACATTTTCTTCCAATTTATTCACTAACATCAATTATATTTCATTATTTCTCTAAAAATTTCAATTAACCAAATTTATTCCCAATCTCCATCAATTATTTTCAAATCTCTCCTTATTAAACTAATTTTAATCAAAATTTCCTTTTTTAACTACCAAAATGCAAACTATTTAAAATTCAAGTTTAAAAATCAAAATAATTATAATAAAGCACTCTTTATGAGAAAATATAAATTAATAGAATAATGTGACAACTCTCCCTCTCTTAAAAAAAGTTCTTTTTCGAATTTAGAAGTGTTACTCTTGAAATGTAATTTTTTATAAGGTAACTACGAAACCATTATCCCAAAATATACATATACAAATAAAATTATAATTTATTTATAAACTTTTATCTTACTTTCCATCTCAATTTACTTTCCTTTTCGAATATTACCTAGATGTTTTAAATATGTCACTATCTATCCTCGTAATTGTTACATCTTAATCTAACCCAAACTCGTCATCAACCATCATTATCTTCATCATATATCCACACATCTATTCCCTTTACCTATATCCATCCATGTATTTTCATTCTTTGTCATCATAATTAACGTACTCCTTAAGCACTTAATCACTTTATGCTTCATCATTATCATTATCTTTATACCTTGAAGTCCTGTAATGAAGCCGAGTCTAAAAAATTTGATAGTACACAACCTTACTTTTATATAATTAAGAGGCTGTTTTCGATAAACCCATATGCAGATTGACAAAATAATAATGATGCAAGTTAAAAAGTAAATAAGTAAAACCGACACGTTATATTATTATGTAAATAAAAATACAATAAATATATAAATAAATAAAAAATAACTAAAAGATATACCTGAAAACAAAAATAACATGAAAGAAAAAAAGTACCCAAAAAACTAAATAAATCACTTTCTGCCTATCCAATATTAATTACCCAAAATGGTAGTTAAATCTCAATTTAATTCTAATTCAACACATTAAAGCTTTGCCCATTAGTTTGTATCTTTGCTTCCATGTATACTATCTCACCAATTGGTCAACCATATATCATTATTCATCATTCAAATCTATTATTTATCTCCGGTACAATCACCCTTCGATCTATTTATTATTTACCTTTAAGATTTTTACTACATAACCTCAACTCTAAAATCTTATTCATCATCACCGATGGGTTTCTAATAGCAACCATCTCCATTCTACTTAACCCAAAAACCTTAGGAGGTGCTTGATTGATGAATTTGGAAAGATGTAATTAATGAAAAGTGAATAGTTGATTATTGATTATCATTATAGAGGTAACAGTTTGATATCTCACTTTCGAGAAGTCCTTCGTACCCTCCATTTAATAGAGGAATGAAACTCATTCCTTATTAATGACTCTTTTTTAATTTTTTTAAATATTAATTAATTAAATACAATTAATTAATTAAAATATAATTATTTATTAATTAAAATATTTTAATCAATTAATTAATTAATTAAAATATAATTAATTAAATTATTATTATTATTAATTAATTACATTATAATTAATTAAAATATAAAATTTTATTTCTCAATATTTTTTACATACCAAATAGTTTCAATGGTAATGATAATCATTTTTTCCTTTTAACCAACCAGTATAATTATAATGATAATATTCATTTCCATTCATTATTATATTCATTCTTATTCTTATTAACCAATCGCCCATTTATTTATCAATTCAGTAATTGACGTTTATTTCCATTTGAGTATATCCTACATTCTCACATTAATAAATAATTCCTTATACCTCTAACTTCCCAAGTTATAACCAAGTCATATTTCCATTAGACCTAGTTGTCTCCTTTAGCAACACTTATATTTTATTTACCAACTACAATCTACATTGCATTCTCCCCTTTTTTTTATCAAAAAATGGTAAATACAAGCCTTAAGTTTCTACTCAGGGAAACGACGTCCCTGAGATATCCTCTAATAGAATAAACAGACAACTTACAGGTGAATTTTGAAATAGATAAATACCAAGTTCAAGTGAACTGACATAATTGGCCAGCCAATTCGTAACCCTATTAGCCTGAAGGTATACATTCTAACTTTCACAATCCAATCTCTACCCATTAAGTTTTGGATTAACTATGCCATAAAATGACCGACGTCATACTTTTCCTTAAAACTTTTTTCCTTCCTTATAGCCAATCTTATCTTCTTTTCTTACTTATCACCTTGCCCTTTTTTACATAACCATCTTTTCCTTACAGATCGCTTTCACAACCCATCACAATGTCACTTTCTGTCAATTAATCATCCTTAACTTCTCCTCATTCTAGTTAGCATTTATTGAATGCTTGCATCTTCCCAACGTATCCTTGATATCTTTAATCAACATTAATAACATAATCAGGGGCTTTTTTATTAACATAACCAACGTTTAAACTAATCTATACCCCAACTACTCTTTATAATCTTGATGTAAATACCTCATCTGAAATATAATGTCACATAACACATCCTTATTACACATCATTATGACTTTAATCATCCATAAAAATTAATTAAACTCCAACTTATTCCTAACGCATCTACCACCATATATTTACCTAATACCATACTTTTTTGTCATCCTTTTTTAGTATATCTTCTTTAGCTAAATATTCATAATTTTGCACACATATGGTTTAAATTTTATCATGTCAATTTCTTATACTCAAGACTATACATTAAATAGCTTATTATAAGAGTTGAACTAATTTCCATTTAGTTATCATATCCTAAACACTTAGAGGGCGATTGGTTCGCATGTGAGAATGGTAATATGAATGAGATTGAATATTATCATTATAATTATGATAGTTGGTTAAGAGGAAGGAATGATTACCATTAATATTGATAACAGTTGGTTTGTAAAAAAATTAAGAAATAAAAATTTATTATAATTAATTAATTAATTATAATTATAATATTATAATTAATTAATTACAATATTTTAATTCCATATTTTAATGAATAAATGAATTATATTGTAATTAATTAATTAATTATTTTTAATTAATTGTTACAATATAATTAATTATATTTTAATTAATTAATTAATTAATTAATTACAGTATTTTAACTAATGAATGAATTATTTTTTAAATTAATATAATATAATTAATTATAATGTAATTACTTAATTAATAATATTATTTTAATTAATTATATTGTAATTAATTATATTTTAAATAATTAATTTTATTTAACTAATTAGTATAATTTTTTAAAAAAAAAAGCCACTACTAAGGAATAAGTTTCATTGTTCTACTCAATAAAGGGTATGGAGGATTCTCCAAAAATGAGATATCAAACTATTGCCCCTATAATGATAATCAACAACCAACCACTCAATTTTCATTCTATACTCATTAATCCCTTCCTAAACTCATCAATCAAGCAACCCCTTATTCTTTCTTACCCAACTCTTTTAATTGCATTACTATCGCGTTTCATATAAGGCCAACCAAGATATTTTGGAGGCATTATACAATCGCATCATCCTAACCTAACCTCTAATACCAATTTGTCACATTCCCACCTTAATAAGGCATGTGGTGGACCAAGTAATGTTTACCTAACATTTGGGTTCCAAACTAACCCTATAAGGGCATATGACTTAGCTTGTCCATACATTCTATTTATATAATCACCAATTAATTAATAAGATATTTTAAGGCCAAATAGGTATACTTCATTCATTCATTCATCATAATATTCTATTTGTAATCCCATCACCGTTCACTACATAAGTTTAAATTCTACTTAGGATTTTTTTTTTTCAGTTTATAAGTTCATTACCACACTATTGCCCCAAATGTCTACATTACATCCAAAGACATGATGTTCCAAATACATGAAAAAAATGAGATAAATTAGACAATTTTAGTCGACATTTTCTAGACCTTACTCATACTCACTATTGCTATTACTAGTTAGTCAATTCAATAACCTTTTTTTCTTGTGAGAGGAAAAATAATAAAAATGTGAGTATTAAACTTGGCAAGGAAAAACATTTTAACTTATGAGTGTTCATGCACAATTCATTTTTATTTCAAAAACTATTTTGGTTTACAAAAACAAGTAGTGAGTTCACTACCTATGTTCACACAAAACTATACCAGCCGACATATCAACAACACTCCAACACAAGCATCACTTACATTAAGGTATAATTTCGATTGTCACATTTCACATTAAAGTTTAAGTAAGACATTTATTTTTGAATTAAATATCATCATAGTCATTTAAGCACGAGTTCATCATTCATCACAACATGAACTACTTAATAAGATATCATTTCTTTAAACAAGCAATGCCATATCAAGCATGAAGGATCCATGTAACTTAATTTCATTACACATGCCATTCACCAATTTTTTATTCATTTTCCTTAACTCTTTAACCTATGGATCCTTATTTCGTTGCCTAAGTTGCCTCACTAAGGTCTTTGGCATAAGCCATCTCACATAGGCATTGTCTTAGGAAATTTGCCTAGGTCACTTCACTTAAGTCTTTTATTTAACAAAAATTTGCCTAAGTCATCTCACTTAGGTCTTTGTTTTTAAAAAATTATCTAGGTCACCTCACGATCTTTTTCCTAAGTCACCTCATTTACCTTTTTGTTTAAGAAAATTTGCCAAAGTCATCTCACTTAGATCCTTTCCCTAAATCACCTCATTTAGGTCTTTGTTTAAGGAAATTTATTCAAGTCAACTTACTTAGGTCTTAAATATGATTTGAGGTTAGAATTTAAATTTATTGCTAACATATTTAAAAACCTACTAGTTGAAGAGAAAAAATGTACTCTAATTAAGTTGCACTTGATTGTAAAGTTTAAGAATCAATATGATTATACATGAGATAGTTAATAAATAAGGACAAATATAAGATACTAAGTCTTATTTAGGAATAATTGGTATTTAATTATAATTAATTGTAATTTTAATTAAGTTTAATTGAAATTATAATTTTATTTTAATTAAATTACTAAAATTTCAAAAACCTATTATAAATAAACTTAGGCTCCCTTACTTCTTACCTAACCCTCTATAACAGTTATAGAGTTCTTTCAGCACATTTTTGTAGATATTGTTAGATGTCAGATACTTGTGCGACTATAAAGGTTGAGATAAGTCAATTTCGAAAATAGTTCAAGAGAAAAACAAGAAAAATGATTAACCTTTAGAATCAGGTAAGAACTAAAATTTATATTTTATTGTATTTATGTGTTAATCATGTTATAGAATTTAAGCGATTTAGGTTGTCAGAAAATCAAAAACAAAAACTTTTTGTCATTATTCTGCTGTTCAGAGTCAAATCATGTTTTAATTTCCCAACAATAACATTTTGTTATATGAAAGATAATAACAATTTCAATTTTAAATGCAATTATGTTCATAATTAGTTAATTAGTTACCTTATCTTCTTAAAGACCAACAATTCAAAGGATATCATTATATAACATTTTACTGTTAAAATTTAAAAAAACATTTTTACTGTTATCTAATTTTCATGTACATAAAAAATTGCTATCTAAGTAAAAGATGTATGTAAAGTTGTAAAAAGCAACAATGATTTTGTGTTCAGGATTATATAATGGATAACCAATTGTATTTAGGAGCTACAACTAAAGTGTATATGATGAATAACCAAATGTAATCTTGTCCTATCAATCAAATCTTTCAAGTAAGGTACTCAAGCCTTTGATTACACTCTTGCCTTATGCTATATACAACATAACTTAAAGGATGGCTTCCCTTGCAATGGCGGTCAGTCCGAGTTTGCATATCATGCAGGAGCCTCCAATGACCACTCAAGAGCAAATTCAATGCGACCAGAGTGGCGCCTTATACCGAAGAGCCCTACGCTAATCAGGGGCTGTTTGTTTGTGTAGTTTTCTTTTTTTCTGTTCAGTTTCTCCTTTTGTAGCCAAAAAAAAACTTAAAGGAGATTTTGAAAACCTATCTGTCTCTTGAGCTTGTATCTTTATTGTGACAGCACCACTCTATTATGTTTTACCAGTTGCTTTGAGGAGTAGAAAGACTGCAAATCTAAAGTATGCTTTCCCATATGTACCTTGAGTAATAACAACTGAAGAAGAGATGACAAAGTTACCCCTTTGTGACTAAAATATAAATTCGCGTTAGTAAATAGCTTTGTTGTAAAATACAAAAAGAAAGTTACGTCTAATCGACAATCCTCTCCCACCCTCATAAAGTGATCCTCTCCTAAAGTGAAGAGGCTTATGTATTGAGGATCGAATCTTTTATTTCGATTAACCAGTTCTTATCCTATTCTATTAAATCCCATCCACAAATTTATTTGAGATCTACACAAGTATATTGTTGTATTTTCTTGAACAGCCAAGATATCAACTTGAAGAGTTGCGTTCCGTTTGGTAGCAGTTGAGAAAATAACTGCAATTAACAATCTATTTAATTTGTTTAAATAAGATTCGAAAGTTTAACGAGAAGGACAATCTAAAAATCCTAGTCTCCCGAAATATTAATTCCTCTCACAGAAATAGCCATCGGTGATTTGCAAGATTTAAGGCGTGATT
>JANTNU010000002.1:37686941-37696982 GCA_024752395.1 Erythroxylum havanense
GGTTATACGAAGAATCTCTGATGAAGAATCTGATGATGAAGATGCTTCAGCAAGTAACAATTTCAAGGTATAATCTTGTAGCCCTTTAATTTGTGTATATATACTTACAACTCATTCATTTTCTTTTATTTTGCATAACAAAAAAGTTCGGAAAAAGATGCCCAGGTATTACTGAGAACTAAGAACTAGCCATGTGCCATTATGACAGTCTTTTGATATACATAACGGTTTCCCTAAAACATTTTCCTGGAATGATGCAATTTTTAAACAATGTGATTTTTTATTGCATTGGTCTATTACCCTTTTGTGAGCTATTTCTTTGGATTATTTTAATTTGGAAGGATTATTATTCTAATGTGAATAAAATTATAGAAAAGTCTTAATAACACTATAAGAACTATCATGATCCAGTTAATATTGAGACTTTCAAAAACACATTAGTAATGAATATATTTTCTGTTCCACAATATTCTTTTAACATTGTTCTAAAAGGAATTATAAAGAAAAAAAGACTTCCCCTTTATAATGGGTTTATGATTTTTCTAAACTATCATCATCTCTCATAATTTGGTTTCCAATCTTATAAATTTTTTTTTTGTTTATGATTGATTTTGGTGACTATCCTAAACGAGCATGCTATAGTGCCAGCACACAGAAATAATAAAGAAAAAGGGGGAGCAACCTATATTTAAATGGTCTCTTGGAAATAACCTATCATATTATCAATCTTTTATACCCATTTCATTGTTTGTGGCATCTCTCTTGATCCTGCGCACTGTGCTATTGTATTCAAAATATAATATGCTCTCAAGGTAGATCAGCTTGTTTTTCCTTGCTGGGATATGAATATTGTGTTCGCTAACCATTTTCCTCGCTTGCTTAAATGCAGAAGAGAAAGATCGATGACGAATTGCCAAATAAGCCAACAGATGCATTAACAAAAGCCATATCAGATGGTCCAAGTAATGGAGGTATGCTCACTCTTTCTTCCCTGCTATTTTCCGATCTGATCATTTTGACTAGGAGTTTATATATATCTTTCTTTGCTTTTTGTATGATCACTGTTAGTGATAGGAAGCAAGGATATTTGAGCTTTAAAAGCTATTTCCTGCTTGTAGTTCTTCCCATTGGTTTAATTCTAGTTTTTAGATATTGAGGTTAGAACATGAAAATACTTGCAATTCAGTATATCTAAATAACACTCTAGACCTGTGAATTATAGTGCACCTGCGGCAACTCTTCACGTGTGAGTTGAGATCATTATCTGTAATATAGTCCTAATCCCGACCTATTCTCTAAAGTTTCAAAATTTTCATGTAAATGCATTAGTCTTTCTTATAACTTGTGAATGCATTGTCAATCTACTCTATTAACTCATGGCCTCTTTTACACTCAAGAATATTTTAATTAGTGACGTGCAAGCAATTCCCCTGGAATAATTTAATGGTTTCCTGTCTTGGTGTGGGTTGTTGAGTTTACTTGTGTTTCCTCACTGTACTGTTTCGTTTTATATTTTATGTTCTTACTTTTAACTTTAATAATTAGTATGCGTTCTAGTATGTTTCTTCATATGCTCTTTGTTTCTGCACTTGTGTTGCCTTCATTTTCACCAGGCAATCAGTGTTCAACGGCAATTATTCGATGGGACAACAACATTATATCACTATTCCATGGTGGTTACCTAATACTAGTTCCTAAAATAGATACAAAAATCCGTATTTCATCATAAAATTTAAATTTCATGTCTTAGTTGGACATGATTTTTTGGTAAACCTAACATTCTTGCTTAACCAATTCATGTATTTGTAGGGGTGGCATTGGTCCCATTCGGGCTTGGCTTGGCCTGAAAATAAAACAGGGCCTGGGCTTGACCTGAGGCTAGAGTGAGCTTAATTGGTAATAAGAAAACATTGTTTCATTGGAAAAAATTAATTAAAAAAGTAATTGGGCTTTAGACTGGCAGACCATTGAGGTCGAGTCAAAACAATTGACTTCAAGTCCAGGTCACTACATGAAAAAGTAAAGAAAAAAGTTCGAACCTGGCCCAGCCTGGTTTGTTAACTTTGAGCCCGGGATTAATTGCCAACACTATCAAGAACAGATATTATGGTTGAAAGAAATATATTATTTGGTTATAAACTTCCTTATATGTTATACAACTTGGCATTGAGGATTGAGCTTCTAAAATTAATTTGATCATATTAGGCTCTTTATTAGTCTTTTTTTTTAATGATAATTGCCTTATGTAAAATTGTTGCTGGAAAAGTTGTGTTGTATCAATTGTTGTAGTCTTATGAAATGTCTAATATGACAGTACTAACAAATTTTATGTATTATCTACAGAAAAATCAAGTAGTTCAAGTCCGAAGTTGAGATCTCCATTGTTCACGATTTCTGTCACAAAGAAAGATGCATTTGTTGATAGTAGCAAGCGAATCGTACTAGAAGAGAATAAAGTAGCGGAGGCGAGTAAAACTGGCGATGCTAATACCGTACTGCAATCATTATGCCATAACTACGGGACTGATGATGACGATGATGGTGACACAGTTAACGATTGTTGAATTGTCATATTGTTTTCTGAACGTTCATTAGTTCAATGTATGATACTCACAAATGGGAAGTAACTAGCTCAGAAACATGAGCTGACAGCAACTGCATGACAAAGAACTCTCTTTATTTCTTAATGTGCTCTGGATGTGTCAATACTTAATACAGACTCATTTGCCATGGTTATGCTGAGCCATTATCTGTCTCGTTATATGCATTTTATTTCAGTAGCAGCCAAGTTTTTTGGTATCTGAATAGAAGTAGCATGAAATTTCTTCTAAGCGTTTCAGGATCTTTATTTTCCTATCAGAATACTTTTAAGACTCTGCACAACACATTACCTATCAGAATACTTTTAAGACTCTGCACAACACATTACCCTGTCCTATAAATAGCTGAGCAGAACCTTAGAAAAAAGCAAACATACTCCGGAGTAGTAGATATTACTTAATGGCAGGAATTGTTTACACAAAAGAAGAGCCAGGATATTGCAAGTGTCGGTCAAGACACTCTCTACCAGTGTCTGGCTGGCTGGGTAGCTTTTGCCGTATTGTACACAATTTCATGAAACCATTACACTTGTTCTCAAGCAAATTCCCTATACTGTTTCTGCGAGAAAATCTCCTCCTCATCTTCTGCAAGCAACCCTCTAATCCTCGAACTTAATCTTCTTTGGCGCAGGTAGGATGTTACCCACCTTCAACAAAACAGAAAAGGGATCAACAGTACGATTAAGCTATTAAAGCTACACTAATTAGTTAATAGACAAGTGTCACTTCTTTCAACAATTCTGAAACTTGCCAAAAGAGTGGCATCTTTGTGACAGTAATCAAATAATGGGCTACAATAACATTAAGCTAACTTGCAGTAAGAATTGCCATGATGGTGTAAACTGCTATAAGTGTTTAGCAAGTTATACAGCAAACAGCCAGGTGCCAATTGATCCTAAATGAGAATAGTTGCATTGCACAAGAATCATTTCAAAAGCATACTCCTCTCAGCCAGTAGTTAACCTACTATCCTTGCAATATCCAGTCTAGTAAAAAGAACAACTTACAATTTCTGGGCACTCAAAATCAATACCAGCAGCTTCTATTCTTTTCCGCCTCTTCCGATCTCGCTTCATGATCTTCTCCACCAACTTCTTGTGCTCTTCCAAAGTTCTTTCCTGAATGATCAAGTGACAGAAAAATAATTTTAGTAAATAGTTTTCCCCAAGCCATTAAGAACCGATAAACAATTTGTCATGAGTTGTCATTTATATTCTTACTGACCTTGTTCAGTCGTTTTTGTTCAATTTGCACCCAGTCCACTGGTTTCTTTCGATAATCGAACCCTTTCCACCTATTTATTCAGAAAACCATAAGGGGAAAAAAGATGGATATTGACGCGCTGGAAACAAAAGCAACCTCTATATTCTGAGAGAAAAACTGTACGCATGACCTTCCTTGAATCATGGCTATTATAACTTGAAGATATTGGCAATTTATACCCTTAAATTGTGTCTTAACCATACACATTTTGAGAAGTCTAATAAGGGCCTATTTTATTTCAACTGGCATCTTGCTAATTCATCCAGGAAGAAACACAAAAACAGATAACTAAGTATGATAATCACAAAAACAAACTGAAATCCATGAACTTTGGAGGATCTAACCTCGACAGCTGACTAAAATTGGTTTTTAAGAATATAAAAAAGTTTCATAAACATATATTTACAAGCTTAGGTACTGGTGAAAGTTCACAATTTATCACAGTTTCAGGAAAATGATCCATTTTGTTAATGCTACAGTGATGAACAAAGGACAAGTATAGATCAATTACAGCTTTGGATGAACATGTTCAGGGGGGATGAGCTGGACTTGTAGTAGGTGCTCAAACAACAGATAATTATGCATACAATCAGCTACAACTTCAGCCACCTGCATTTCACAAGAAGAGTCCTTTCAGTAACCAAAATGGTAGGTTTTGCAAGATATTAAACACTAAAGTGAGTTAAGAAAACCTCAGGATCTTCAAATTCGATGAATCCAAAATGCTTCGACTTTCCGGTCTGTTAACAACAAGGTGTCAGAAGAATAAGAACTAGTAATAACCATTTTACTCACATAATGGGCACTTGAAAGTGATATAATGACCTCATTTTACCAACACTTGATCAGTATATGATATGAGATAGGGTACACAAACAACAGGGATATAAAAACACTTGCATACATCATTTTTTCCACTATTCAAGGTGAATCCACTCTAAATTTCCTGTTTTATTATGAACATATAAAGTAAGATCAAATCATAGAATTTGATTTTTGAAAAATTACATTATCACAACCTATCATGACATGGAAATGTAGACTCCACATAAAACATAAATCAGAATCAAATTTTCCTACCAGGTTGGCGATGGATGAGACCGACCATTTCTACACAAGAACTACCATGCAGAAACAGAATCTGCTCAATTAATAGGTTTTTAGTCTACCCATCGGCATTTAAGTCTTAAATGGGGTAAGTTTAAACAATTTCTGTTAATATGAAACCTAACAGCTTGGAATTATTTCCAAGCTGGCTTTTGCAAAACCTATGATTAAAGCTAAGACCACACATATCCTACATACTAATACCATAAAAGCTTCCAGAAGCGGAACCTTTCCCCACCATAATTTCATTTGTAAAACAAAAAATTGAGAGTTTTGGTGTTCATGTACAAGTTGAAGAATATACTCATTTAATTATGATGAATCATTTATTAATAACTATGTAAAAAAATTCCAAAAAAAATCATTTAGAAGATAAAAGGCACAAAGTCTACAGTTGTTACCCTTCATTCTGACCAAACAAAAAAAGATAACATTTTTATCATTGTCAATATAGAAATTACACCTTTTACTTCTTCTAAAGGGTAAAAAGTTGGATTAAAAAGTTGACTGAAACGTGTATATAAGCCTTCAAAATCCGCAAACACATGCAAATAAGAAATCAAAAACCGGGTAGAGCCGTTAAAAAAGAAAGGACTGGCGGCTCTAACCTTCTTGTTGCGTGCAATTCTCAGTCTCTTCACCTTACCAAATTGCGAAAAGAATGCTGCGAAAGGGCACAAATAGATAAGCATCAGAAGAATTCCAAATAATAAGATCCTCGAATAAAAAGCAAAAGCCAAAGCAAACATTATAATCAAATTTAGGAAATAAATCCTTTACCTTGCATTTCATTTTCGTAAAACCCATGAGGTACTCGACCAATGTATAACACAGTTGCACCAATTTTCGACTCTTGTGGCTGGGAAAGCTTTTGTCCAGGCCCTCCTTCTAGTGGCTTTTTTTTTATAAAAAATTATAATTTTCAGGCATATGACAAACTAAGACGCCAATCCTCCAACAAATAACTACAAGAACAAAACTTTCTGTATGATTAAATCAAACCCACCAAGAAATCTGAAGCTCCCTCCTTTGTACGATTGGATAATTGAGAAGGCGGCGAAATTTTATTCAATTTGTTCTTGGATACCTTCTTTGATTTGGCTCCCATTTTGCACTGCCTAACAATGAAAAACAAAACAGATAAGCACAGCGAAACACAAAATATCATCCAGGAGCCAAACTACAGAAAACCTAGAAAGAAAAAACCACACACGTACACTCTTAACAAAGGCAAAAAACAAGAGAGCTTCTGAAAATCAATCAAGTGTAGAGAAAGAAAACTCACACTGGTTAAGGGAATAACAACGCCGCCGAAGTTCCAAGGGCTAGCATATGGTGGAGCTCCTGCGAACCCTAAAGAGTGTGGCCCGTTAGGGTTTCATTTTGCATTTTCCTTTTAAACTGGGCCTCAAATAGCCCACATAGTAAAATAAATTGTTAGGATCCAAATTATGAAAATTTTAACATGTTTATGTAAAAACAAACAAGAAAAGAAAAAGGCAACCGATTGAATTATTTAAGGTCTCGTTTGATTACCAGAAATATAAATATTGGCATGAAAAAGAGAATGAAAATGAAAAGTTGGAATCGGAATGAAAATAGAATTATTGAATATGTATGCCTATTATATAAGTACTAAGGATAAGATTGTTGAAGTTAATAGTTATACCGGTGTTTGATATCAAATATTAAAAATAGTAATTTTTTTTTTTACTTATGTTTAATTATTGTGTGATTGATTTTGTAAATAATCAAATAAAATTTGTATTTAATAAATAAATAAATAAAATTATTTTTAATGATTTAATAAATTATTGATTTTTAATAATTGTGTATGATTTTTCTTATGAGAATAAAATTAAAAAAATCATAATGACCTTATTTTATGATATAAAATCATTGAAATAAAATAAAACAAAATAATAATGAAATAAAGTAACATGCAATAATGATAATAATATCCTTATAAGAATCAATCAAAATAATGTATTGTCTAAATAGATAATCTAATATTAAATTCTAAAATAGATATTATAATATCATGTGATCATTGAGATGATTTGAGTGTGTATCGGGCTATCATGCAAACTTAAATGAAATTTGAATATGGTTTGTGGTTTCTTCTTTTAATTAATTTAATGATTTCTCAAAAGATCATGAATATGTTCGTATACAATAATAATTGAGAAAATAAAAACGCGAATTTGTTACAAAAAGGAAGCTAGAGAAATTAAAAAAGCTTAGAAAAATAAAAACTAACTAGAGAGATAAGTGATAAGCAACCAAAGAGAAAAAGCGAATAAAGAGTTTCAGTTGAGACGAAACACAAAAAAAAAAAAGAAGTAATGTTTAATATATACGAGATAATTATTAAATTTTTTACTTATATTTAGTTCTTATATAATTTTTTTTACATAGTTAATTATAATATTTTATATTTTATAAATAACTAACCAAAAATGTAATGATTTATAAAATTGTTGATTTCAAATAAATATGAATAATTTTTATGATAAGAATTAAAATATCAATAAAACAATATAAAATAATTATTAAAGAAATTAATATAAAGGAAATTAATATAAAGGATATTTTTTATGAAAATAATCAATATATTGATAACAACTTGATAATATTCTAATAATATTTTTATCTCTTATTCACAATTTTTCATTTCAGTGTATATCCAAGCCCTTACGAATAAAGGTCTAGAATTATTTAAGATTCATTCCAATTTTGTCATTCCCTATCTTATCTATTATCGGTAATCAAATAACTAAAAATTAAGAATGCAGGTTGTGTTCTCATTCCCAGCTCTTAATTACTGGTTACCATACGAGACCTAAATGTTTTACAAAATTTTCAGTTAAACCGATCATATAAGAAGGTAAAATCTTTTTTATGCATTAGCCAGAGGAAGAAGAAGAAGAAGCCAAATTTGGTCTTACAAATATCTCAAGGATTTTTTTACTTTAGCTTCCTTTAATAGAAAACATAAAATAATGTGGTTGAAAAGAAATTATTTTTTGGAATTATATGGACAAAACTTATAAAATCATGACCATCGCTCCAAGTTTCAACATCAAACTTGATAATTTGACACTCCCTACGAGGTTCAACATCCAAATCCAAATTGTTAACATAGAACAAAACCCTACTGTCATCATGGCCGCACTCCACCATCAAGTCATTTACAAACTGTAGAACTATGCTATAGACCTGAATTTTCCAAACTCTATAAGCAATGCCCTCTACATGGTAATAGACAGGTCTTAAAATGAGACAACTATTATACAAATTCCATGACAGTTGCCATCACAACAAGAGGCAGAGATGATGATATGGAGAGGATCACAAATTATGAAAAGGAGTTTCATACTTCTCATCGATGCTTCATTCATATTACCACTCCACGTATTTTGAGAAGCTTAAAGGACAAAACACTAAATTTTGTTTTCAACAAGCTTGGAGAAGAACACCCAGAATCATCTAGAGCCTTTTCTAGCCCGATCATGATGATTAGCCCAGCCTTTTCTCATGAAGAAGGCATTGATGACCCTCCAATTCATTTTGTCCACTTTGATGGACATAAGATAACCATTTCATCTAGGATGCAGATCATGTGTGATCCAGACTATGAATGTTGGATGGATGATGACTCTGATAGCGATGATGATGTTTATGTTCCTCACTAAAGAAAGGAGCCCAGTAGAAAATTGAAATCTTCATGCTAACCATCAAAGAGGATCCAACCCAAACACGAAGATGATGACAACTCGAGGCCCTGAATTAATCTTTAGAAATCCTAAGCCTAGACTAAGGAATCTCTCCAAACCATTGGAAGAAGTTGGGAAAGAGTATTTAATCCAACTAAGATGCTTTGTACCTTTAATCCCCAAGGAGAACCCCAAACCAATACCTTGTATAATGATGAGATCATATGAGGAAGATTTTTCCCCCTTAGAAGCTCACACCAACAAAACCATTGGAGTATCTCTAAAGTCGTACTCAAGATCTATAGGTATCAATCCACATAGTAATCATATACCTGTTTCTCCAGCAAAAAAAGTTCTCAATTGGCAGACACAAAATGTTATGGCACAAAACAATGTCCTTCTAAGAATTGATTCAAAACTCAATGATTTGTCTCAATAGACACAAGGACTAAATTCAAAAGTTGATATCATATCTTTCCAAGTGAAGCAATTACATCAATGAATGATCAATCAAGTTGCTCAACTTGATTCAGATATGAGAAGATACATCGACCAACACTATTGTAGCCCAGAGTTCTCTAAAAAAGAAAGAGAATTTCAAAAGGTTCGAGAAGAGCTTAAAAGAATTGAGTTAGATTTGGTTAAAGACATTCTAGAGCTATACATGATCCATATCCCTCGACATTTCCAGCCACACAACCTACCTATAACACCCCTATCATATCCAGATGCTACTGGTTGCAAAAAAAGTCTTCAAATTGTCTTATTCGTTGTTTAGACATACCTTTACAAAACCATCAAAACATTCCAAACCAAACCCTCCATCACGAAGCATTCCGTCAACTTCTAAACATTCATTTGCACTGACACCTTCTCTACCAAAGAAAGACCTTCCTTAGACATACCAAAAGAACTAATACTTGACTAAGAATTCATAGCTACCCCTCAATCAATATCGAATAGCTCTAACAACCAAACTAATAGTTAAGACTCTGATTCTTTTACACAAAAAAAAACTCAGAACAGTTTGCAGATCTCATCCAAATATCGGAAATGATGATGGTTGTTCCAAACTTTTCTTAACCATATATAGAAGTTGAACCTAAGATTGATGAAATTGACTAGTCCGTCCTCAAGCAACTCCTGTCTACAAATGTAACACCTCAAATTAGGGGTTAGCATATTAAGCAAATTTAGTCCGATTTATGTTGTCTCTTTGATATTTTGGCATGCATTCATGGTATTTTCGGGTACTTTGATCAAATGAATTTTCGGAGTGATTCAGACAATATTAAGAAAATTTTTAGTAATTTTTGGAGACTTCAATGATTTTTAGAAATTAGTGGTGACGTATG
>JANTNU010000002.1:37704145-37723666 GCA_024752395.1 Erythroxylum havanense
TATGCTCTTTTAGTGACAATGTTAAAGTTATTGTTGATAAGAGTGAGTAGGGAGAAGCTCAGATAAACATGAGTAAAGTTCCGACCTCATCCAACCCGGTTCACCCACATAAATGGAAGGCTAAGATGTAATGAGACAGGGTTGGTACTGGGTTGTTAGGCTAGAGGATCAGCCCTCATTATATAGTTGTTGGTTCATTATTATCTCCGTAACCATCCAACTAGGGTTTCGGACTTTCGGACTAATATGAGAGTCATATGCTCTTTTAGTGACAATGTTAAAGTTATTGTTGATAAGAGTGAGTAGGGAGAAGCTCAGATAAACATGAGTAAAATTCCTACATCATCCAAGCCGGTTCATTTCTCTTCTACCCTTTTTTTAAGGACAAATTCCCTGTCATTTTAAGGAAACTATCTCCGACAAAATAGAAAACCGTGTAAAAATTAGCCACTTACTCGAGACATCAAAAGCCATGGCATCCATTTACCTGTACTTAGGCCGATGTAGTCTATACCACAAATTCAGATCTTTCACAAGGAGTATTCCTCCTTAATCTCCACACGTAGACCTCAATCTAAAGAGTTAATTCAGAGATCTAGATTAGACCAATGTGTTCTAAAATTCACTTATGCAAAACAATATGTAAGTTTGAAGCTTCCGTCATCCTGATGTAGCTCAAATATACACACATCTCCATGTTCTTTCTTGATACGCCTTGCCCATCATATTAGAATGCTTTAATTGGCACCGTCCACTTTAAACAACATTCAAATTGGGGACGAGATCCTGAACTTTGCGATAAAATTGGTATCAATTGCTAGCTTTAAGCTGTCACTAGTAAATGCACAACGGAAGAGTATGCGGTATGCCTCACAAGTTGGCGGCGTTGTGTCTTGGACCTCTCATCAGAGCGTATGTTTAACTCAAGAAGACCTTTTGGGTGTGTAATCTGCGTCAAATTTCAGAGGCGGGCGGTGCCCAGGTAAGATAATAATACGATAGAGCAGTTCAAAATGGAGTAACCCATACAACAAAGACAGGTATAGAGAAATTAACAAGAATAAGCGGTGACTATGTACACAAGAAGTGTGGCCTACATTGCTCAGAGGGCCTTTAGTGGTACCGTTCCCAACAATACCAGCAAGCTCTTCGTTGCAGGTATATTATGTATGTCCATACCTCTCTCCGCTTCCTCTTTCCCTTACAACTCATAGTGTTTCTCGCATATCTCAAGGTTTGTCGTGGTCGGTGGATGAAAAGTCTCTCAAAGATGCCTTTTCTTCTTTCGGAGATGTAGCTGAAGGTACGCTAAATCTAATAAGATGCCCCATTCCTATTCGACGAATTTCCTCAAGTACACGCAACTACTAATTCTTAACCCTCTCAATTTGGCTGATGGTTTCTTGTGGTTTAGTACGGATAGTGTATGATAAAGACAGTGGCAGGCCCAGAGGCTTTGGATTTGTTAGTTTTTCCAAAGAAGATGAGGCTGCTAGTGCAAAAGATGCCATGGATGGCACGGTAATTAAACACTAAAAGTTTGGAATCTTGATCAATTTAGTAGAAAATACTGGGCTTTACTAGAAGGATTTGTTGTTTGTTTGCAGGCGTTAATGGGTAGACCATTGAGAGTAAGCTTTGCTCTTGACAAAGTTCGAGGTGCTCCTGTTGTTGTCCCTCGCCTTCAACCATATAACAGGCCCCCTTAATTGCTTGCGTTTGGAGATTGGTGATTGGGGCACTCATGATACTTTTTATGTTGAACAAGCTTAAATACTTGACTTTCACTAAGTTAAATAAAAGTAAAGCACAGTAAATCTGTTGTTTCAAAGAAAATGTTTCCCTCATCACATCTGTACTTTTTAATTGAGTGAGTGTATAAATATGTGAGTAGATAATTTGCATTCTAACATAGTTGAAAATTTCCTTTTAGATTTTAAGTTTGTTTCCCTTTGTTGGTTGCTTATATGGTCGAATTTCAATTCTCTAGAATTTGTATTTGATTTCTTATTGACAATATATTTGGGTTTCAGAAAACTTAGAAAATAAAATTCTAAGCTATCAAAATGCTAAAAAGTGTGAAAATATTGGCATTCCAGGAACGTTACAACAATATGGAGTTTTAAATTCCTTTTATACCTTCTGTTTCCATCTGTTAGAATTGAGTAAATACCAACTGATCATATTTAATTCGAACTCCAATTGTTTAAATATGTTGTGACTTGCCCATTTTATATAAAGTAATGATGTCCTGCTCTTTTTATCATACATCAAATGACAGTGATGTCTTGTGGAAGTTGTGATGTTGATTGTGGGATACAAAGTTTACAGATGTAATTTGAGCTCATTATACTTTAAAGCCTGTGCGGTGATGTAACTTATGGTACCTATAGTTTACCTTCAGTAACCTGATTCACTCTGTGTGTCCTCAAATGCCTACCTTCTATTATATGAGGCTTTAGTTTGTGACCTTTTTGACTTCCATGTCTAGCTTGGACTCTTAAGTAAATCTTCAAAAGATTTGATTCATGAAGGTTGTCCTGGTGTTTTTTGTTCCTACACTTGATATGCTAACTATTTGTGATCTGCTGATCTTATTGTTTGTATATATAATTAAGGAAAGTAATTTAGCACAAGCTGGTAGTTAAAAATTTTCGTTACCAACTTATCGTTCTGTCTCTCACTGATACATTTTGCAAGTGTGAAAAAGACAATGACATTTCATTGATGATAATGCTTTCCTGTATACACTAGGCGAGTGGTAGTTTCCATGTTGAGAAAGTGGAGGTGGCTTTGTTTTTTTGTTGCACAAGTAGAGGTTATTTAGTTACATGGCAATTTCTTAGTTGTACGTAAGCAGTTTTTATCTGCAAGTGACCCTGACAACTTGATGCAATTAATCTAATTTAGCATTTGCGTTGGTTTGAATCCTTTGATCACATACCTATACCTTGTTATTACAGTTTCATACAAGTCTCAAGGAGGGAAAACATTGCCATAATGATAATTAGGGGTGTAGATTGTTTTGTTGCTCGATTTTACAATAATGGACATGGATTTTAGTTGAAGATTTTGAGTAAGAGCAAAGTCAACTGGTTGCACATTTAACGGGCAAGGTCATTTATGACATTAATGTAGGAAGTTCTTAGGAGAAGCATCTTTAACACTAGGCTTTTGTAGGTCTGAGTTAGGTTTGAATGTTTGATCTCAGTGGAAAGGGGAAGAATAAAGTGTCAGTTTTACTAACAATCAACCCTCACCTTTTCAATAACCTGTGGATGTCTTCTGGTTGTTACTCTTTTTGATTTTGCATGCCTTGTGTGCAGGTCATGTGATAATCGTAATAGATTATCAGCTATTGGTAAAATGTGGTATGTTTTGAGTTCTATTGATTACAGTTTCTCTGTTGGTAGAGCAACTTGTTACACCATGGATATTTTAAATAGTCTTCAAGTCAGATCTATTTAAGACTGTTCAGATAGAAGACTATTTAGTATTTTCTGGAATCGCATCAGGCCACTCTTTGTCTATCTTTCCTTTGCCTACTTGGCCATCACTGTTTCTTAGGCAGTGGTTAATATGTGTACTGAATAGGTGCAACTGGCACCCTTTAAAGCTGCTATTTTGATCACTGTTTGGCATTAATGTTCGAAAACTGATTTTTTCTTTTCCTGTAAATTTGAACACCCACTCCCCCTTGCTAACACATGTTAATGTATAGTTGCAAAACCATGTTTTGCAAATTGGCATACTAATCTCTTAACATTGGCCTAATTGGATCAGTGTGTACATATTAGGTGTATCATTCTGATACGTATTTCTTTAATTATTTCTCTAACTTAATCAAAATTCTGGATATTATCTTAGTGTATGTTAAATAAAAGAAGATCCATTGGTTTTTCTTTATGCCAATTCTTGATAAGCCTAACTGATTGGGTCATATCTGCTGTATCAGTTTCCTTGTCTTCTATTCGCTGTTTTATAATCTCCAGTAGGAGTGGATGCTTGACATTCTAATATGCAAACTCTAGTGAGCAGTAGAGGAAATTTGTTATGAGCTTGTGTTTATATCTGTCACTAGTTTGTCTCTTAAGTCCCTTCTAAACTTATCAATGGAAATAAGACTGGACCTTATTTCCATTGATTATGTAATGTTGACACTGCATATGAATTTCTGCTACAAACTCTCACAATGTAGTTTGACATTGGGAACAGGCTGATTAAGAAGTCTTTATTAAAAAGTACCATTTTTTTCATCCATCAAATATTCAAATCAGTGCTCAATTTGGAAACTCCTTTTAGGCTTCATAGTGTACGTTTTCCCATTGATGAGTTCATCTCTAGTTCTCAGCCAGAAATGGTGCTGCATTTCTAGGAGCAGGAAGTTACTTATAACAAGTGGTTTTTTGATAAGGATGGTTTTGTGGGTAGAACTTATCAAAGGAGAGGGAAGAAGTTGGGTAACGACTGATAAGCTGGAGAAGGCTAGAGAGTTTAGTTAGACAGGAGAAATAATAGAAGATTAGATTAGGATAGTATTTGGATAAGGAAAGTTAGCTTTTGAAAGATCCTTTCTGGTTTTTGTTTCTTAATAGAGTTCTACTATAATAGAAGTCCTAGTTAGATGGATTGTTATTTTCCTTTGCTGCCTATATAACAGCAAAATTATCAATGAATAAATGTGTTGAAATCATTAAAAAAAAGTTACTTTAGTTGTAATTTATTCAGCTAGCTCGGTCAAGAGCTACTTGACCTTCATTCAACATCGGTTCTTCCTCCAAAGGGAAGAACACCGATAAGGGAAGAAAGGTAGATTTCTCTCTTAATCGTCCACTGACGAGATCATATAGTAGGGCCCGTACCAATTTTTGGTTCATATTCTTCTAATTGTCTTAATTCGTGTCTTTAACTCACTCATTATGGGATACTTAAATAAGAGTGTTACCATCTGACTAAGTTTGATGCAATGCCAATACTCCTGTGGATGAGTAGGAGACTTGGAAAACGATTCAACATTTCCAGGAGGATATGGTGAAATGTTTAAACATTTTCAGACGAGCTTGTGCTATTTGTTGATATTACTCCATTCTGCGTGATTGAAATGCTTCAAGAACTAAGTGAATATTCCTTGAACGTCATGCAAATCCTCAACTAGTTCTAAAGTCCATTGCTAGTTTGCCTAATACTTTTATTGTACTAATTTTTAACGTGGCTACAAGTACAAGAATCCGTATGCTAAGGCTTCTTAAGTAACTAATATTCTTCCACAGAAGAAGAAGGTCTTGAGGTCGATGAAATTACGAGGGCGTGTTTAGGCATGAAGTGACCCCAGAATGACGGCAGCAGAAAACAGGATGAGTAAGCTGCATGAGACAGCCGCGGCTGAGCTGGGCTCCCCTGTTGGTTCTGCTGCGCCGTAGACACTTGGTCCATAAGGTGAGGATAGCGTCGGAGTGGTTGTTGTTGGAGTCATCGTAGTCGGAGGTGATGGGGATGTTGTGATGGTTGGCGTTGTCGGTGGACTTAAGCTGCATGTCAAAATGAGTTGTCCATAACCATCTCCATATTACAATTAGTGCTAAATTATGGAGGTTCTGAAATCTGAACTTATACCTGGCTGTTGGTTTAGGCGAAGCGTAGTGACAGTTTCCATTACCTGAAACAATGGCATGTAGAAATCAGGAAATATCATAAGAAGTACAGATGAACATAATGTAAGAAAATTATTAATGGGGTCTGAGTTAAATTGCTTTCTTGGGAAATTTGTTTCATGGAAATATTAGTTAAGAAGAACATCGACCACAAACATTGATTGTCTCATTTCCTTAAGGGCATCACATACTTGGGTCAGTGCTGGTAAGTTGTGCGGCTCCACCAAAAACGCAGCTAGTTGGAGCTGGATTCTTCTGGTAGTAGTCGTTGAAGGCATAAGAGGCATGGTCCCGGAGAGTGTTTGGATTATAGCAACTTGCACCTGACTGAATAGCTGAACAATCTGCTCCGCCATAACCACAAGCGTAGTCAAGAGCTACCTGTAAGGCTGTTTCTGAAGCAGATGGACTTGCAATGCACCAAGATCCTCCTGATGTTGTCGGAGTTGTAGTTGATGGGGGAGTTGTAGTTGCTGGGGGAGTTATTCCAGACGGGGGTGGTGGGGATTCTGTCACAACAGGCGGCGTGCCAGGATTTGTTGGATTTATTCCAGATGGGGTTGGCGGGGGTTCTGTCACAACAGGCGTCGTGCCAGGATTTGTTGGATTGACAACTGGAACTGTTCCTGGGGTTGTGTCGAATTGGGTTTCATAATATGAAGTTGAGTGAAGAATCTTGTTTTCTTGATTCTGAATTGCTTCTAAAGGAGGTAGTTCTGAAAAACATGTGCCTGAAGATATCAAAAAGCAAAGATGAGTTCTTTTCTTTATCGCTTCATTCTGTGCTGACAAGGATAGAAAGTATGGAAAGCTCAAGTACTCCTACCTGCCTGCCACCTAATGGTAAGCCAGATAGTTTCTTTGAAATCAGAGATTAGAGCTAATTATGGAAGAAAATGGACAAGAGAAGGATTGTAGTTCCTGACAAACATCATGATCTTGAGTCTGCATATTGCTTATGTCTTTGGTTATACTACTGCAGTGATTTAAACCCACTAATCTAATTCAGAATTTGTTTCCATGCTTGTGGAGAAAATCGAGAAAAAGAGTTTTTGGAAAAGGGTACACAACTATAACAGGACTTCAGAAAAGAATGGAAGCATAACGTGATAGTTAAAAGTGCAAAAGAACCATGAAAATGACATTTCATTCTATAATAACCGATATGCAGTAAGTGGGATTGAATAAAGCTCCCTATGACGCACGGCAAATCAAGTTTTCATAATCTTCCTCTTTTTCATTGTTTGAACCGTTAAAATGATTCATTCACAAGAAGGAAGGTAACATTAAATTGATACTGTCCCGTTGCAGATGAGAAACACATACAAAAAGGGAAAGCAGAGAAAGAAGAAGCTTAGTATGCTCCAATTCAGGGTTGGAAGCAGATAGCAGAAACTCGCATAAAATAACTCAGTTGCAATGTCGTTCACCTGAACTAAGGAAAAGATAAGACAGGAAGATGAAGAAATGCTGAAAAGCTGCAAAGCCCATGTCTCCAAGCTGCTTCTATCTATAATGTGAGCTTCAATTATCTTGGCTGTGAAGAACAATAATGGAGAAGCTAAGAGAGGAACCAATGGTGTTATTGCAAGGAAGAGTTTAAATATCATCCTGTATAAATAAATCTTGAAGAATCAAAGCTTCCTTGGATCATAGAGAGAGGGAAAGATGAGAATGGGTGGAAGAGAATATCAGAAAACTTGAGAAAGGATGAATTAGATTGTTAAATTTTGCAAGCAAGAGAAGGTGCAAAAAGATGGAAAAGTGTGTGAAGAGAGAAAAGCTAAAAGCGTGGTCTGTTGGAAATACAAATCTAGATGTTGGTGATGCAATCCTATGCTATGCTGCTAGTTCTAACTTGTAAGTGATGGTTAGTATGTGGCATTTTCTTTATCTACTTTGTGGTTCTCTTTGCACTGTTTTATGGTACTGAATCAAAAGTTAAAGGTTCTTATTACCTGATGTTAGAATAATCATCAGGCTCGATATGAAACTTAACTCAGCACTCCAAATGTCTTTGCTACTCCAGTGAATGAGATGGTGTTTCAGATGCAAAGCAACCCGTCTACGGGAAAAATCCATGTTTTAAAAATTAGATTTGAAGTTAAACCGGTAAAATAAAAAGATTCAACTTATAAAACTTGCTAGAAGGTTAATAAAATTAAAAAATTTAAAATATGATTAAAAAAGATTGTTTTTATTAATCATGTATTTCTCATCTTTTTTTCTTTTTTTATTGTTTCTGTATATCACATCATTCTTATATTGTCTCATTTACATACGGGTCCATCGGAAACAGCATCTCTATTATGTAGGAGTAAGCTCCAGACTTTGCTTCATTGCGAAATTTCAGACTGGGTGATAATGATGATGACGATGAAAGAATGTGAAATTTAATTAAAAAAGATATTAATTTATAAAAATTAATTAATTAATTTTAATTTATAAAAATTTATTAATTGACAAAATTTAATCACTGATACATTTTTTACAACAAGAGTTATTAAAGTAATTTAAACCTAAAAGTTAAAAACTGAATTTAAAAAATTAAACGATTTAAAATTTTAACAGTTAAACCGACTAAACCGGTTGAAGTTTTTTATCAGTGAGAAAAAAATGTGATTCCTTGTTTTAGAATATTTAAAAGTTTTTGAACATTGCCCTATTTAGCATAAGCTTTTATCCAGGATTAGTTAAAGAGGGTAAGACTCAGAATCTTTCAACTTTTCATAAAGGAGAGGCTTGCAGACAAGACCTATAGCCCTTCCATAAAACATTTGTCATGGATGTCCTCAAAACTTTGTTTTGCCTAATAGTAGGGCTAACAAAAGGTGTCAGATAGCTTGTTAGATAAAATACCTAAATCTTGATCCAGCATACCTTGGAGCATGTATTCCTTTTATTTCCTCCATTTTGCCTTTCCAATTGGAGAGGCGGGTGTGATTTGCATCCATGCATAGTCCTTGGCCAAGTCATTTTCAAATTACTGTTAAAAAAATAATTATTGTCAACTGTTGTCCAAAAAAGTTATAAAAGGTACATGGCATAATTGATGGGACCAAATCCTGCCATATATGAAGGTTTGAGGAAATGGAAAGCTGCACATCCAAGCATATTGCTGCAAACAAAGGAAGAAATACCAGTTGTTACAGCAAAATGGGCTGTCAACAGTAGAATTCACTTGGCTGTGGTCACTTTGAACATGTCCTGAAGACATTTCCAGGTTCTAATGAATGATACCAGCTATAATCCATGGTTTCCTATCTACAATATCCCCTTTACATGCGTCATAATTTGCAACAAAGAATCTTGTTATATAGCACACAGAGGCAGATCCTTGTTCTTAGAATCGGGTTTTCACTTGTTTGATGTTTTGGTCATCTAATGCCACACCAGCTCCCAAAGCACAAATCAACCACTGTTGATTATATGAACTTTCCTTTTTCCACATAAAACCCAAAGGAAGTGGTAAGATTACCCTCGCTGATGCAACTTGCAGTCCGCCAGATGATGCATGACATCGCTCCAAGCTGCATTTGTAGGGATTTTTAGTTCACAATTGGCTAATTCACTGAACAGCCAATGGGAGAAAAGAATACAGCACAAGACAGGGACTTCAAAGGGAAGAGCATTACCAGGAATATTTCGATAATCAGGCTCTATTCCATTGCCATTTATGTCCATGTGATTTGGTGTAACGTACTTCCCTACAGTGACAACCACTCCTGAGCCATCAAGAAGTTCAAAAACTGACTGGATCAACCCCTGCAAAAGGGATTTGTCATGAAACCAGAACTACTAAAAGGACCAGTAAAGTAACATGTGGACCAATGGAATGAAAAACTAGTTCAGCTCAGAAAATACAAAGGACAATATTACAAAAAGTTACATTAAGCCGAACATCACATTATAATTACATTGAGCAAAATTTGTGGTATCAACATCTTCTATGAGCTATATTATTGCATATTTAAATATTTAATAATGCTACCTTGCCAAACGTTCTTTCCCCAACAAGCACAGCTCTACAGTTATCATGAAGTGCAGATGCAACCTGAAATCAGAGCCTTAATTACACTACCATTCACCATTGAAACCAAACTAGAAACTGGGTATCAATTCAAATTACTTACGATTTCACTTGCACTGGCAGTTTTGTTGTTCACCAAGACCTGCATTTGAAATTAGTCAACTGGACATAATATGCTTATAAGATACAGTTAGACATATATACTTCACCCATCAAGGTGGGACTCAGCCCTTCAGGGAGATCAATAAAACCTGTTAATAGGAAATTTTCCACGATTCAACTACACGAACCAAGTTCAGAGAGTCCACTGTTTAGCTTAGCTTGATTGATGAGCAATTCATTGGCAGACTCAGTGCTTAATTTCATGCTTGAATTCTACTTTAGTCATAAGGAAGGTAATGACTCAGTGGCACTAAGCGATATAACCAATATCTAAATCTTTGTTGTTTGCAAATCATCTGATATGCAGCGCTCACAGAATGCAGGGGCAGTCAATTTTACAGGAAATAGACCCCAATATGTCCCTGACAGAATATGATTGAAGATTCCAGTATCACGGATAAAGGAGTACATACAATGACAGGTTTTGTAACAAGAGGTGCAGTATCTGCAACGATGACATTCTGATATTGAGGGTCCCTTCCAACAGTGTAAATTATCTGTTCAAGGACAATTAAAGCTGCACAAATGTCAATTTCAGCATGTTCAAATTGAATAAGAAAAATCCTTAACAAGAGGTTCACTCTTAAAATAGTCAATAAAGAGCATTGACAGTTTGTTTGGTGCAAAGCAATAACATTATAACAAAGGAAGTACAACGCAGTAGGTGAATAATCAATCATCAATGGTGCCATACATAGTGCCACTGGCTACGAGATAATGCATATAACTAGCATAACCATCTGTTCTTTAATTATGAGAATCCTGCATAATGAGTATTACTAGGATCCTATATGCCTTGAAATATCTCAGCAAAAAAAGAACTGAAAATATACACCTTTGCTACATGCACTAAGCATTCTTATAATCTATCACATTTGATGACAAAAATAGTTTCAGAGGAAAAAGAAAATTATGTTTTCAGAGTTCAATCTCAAAAGCCAGCATACCGTTTCCCCTTTATCCAGAAACAGCTTGGCTATTTCAATTCCAGCCTGAAATAAGCATAGGAACAGTTAAGCTAGATAGGAAGCAAGAATAAGAATTCACCTGAAACTATGTAACTAGCCCTTCAACATCAACGAGTTTCTATAATACGGTTTATGATAACTACAGTAGGAAATAAATGTAAAAACCTGGATTTTACACATGATGCAGGAATTCAGGCATCTATTGATATCTAGGAGCAATTGCCAAAAGTTATCCTGCTATAAGTTAATTATAAAATTGAGAAACGTTGACAAAAATTTATACACTGGAGAAATTTCAACCACAATTTGCAGTTAAAATTATTTAACCTAATCCCCCAACAAACCAGAGTTTATTTCTCTTGTTCCTTTTTTTTTTAAGTTTCATGAGTTCTATACGCTATAACGGCGACTCTTTTGTTAACTATGGTCAACTTTGTGGCACTGAAAACTGAGTTAAGCATGCATAGGCATTTTCATATTTCTGACGAGTAACTGCACCTATTACTGTTGTTCTAATTCTTATGGCTGCCCAATATTAAATTTAGATATATTTGTCTAAAAATATACCTGAACTAGTCCACCAAGGTTATCTCGAAGGTCCAGAATGAAATATGATGCCCCCATATCTTGAAGTCTCTTCATTGCTGCGATAGTATTTTTGCCATTGATATATTAGGCCAAGAAATACACAACTTAAGCATAAAGACATGATATGAGAGCATAAATGATATTTTGAGCTCAACTAAACCCAAGCTACTAAAAGAAACAATGGAAATGACTAACAGTAACTTTTCATTTACACATCAATTGGGCATGCTTTGACAATCCAGCCATTATCAGATGCATAAAAGGTAAATCATTTTAAAGAAAAGTTCAGCTAATAATAATAACCATATCATCCAAATTATAGTTAATTGTTTTTCAGCTTTACAATGAAAAAGTCACATGAGAAGGAAAGGTACTACCGTCATACGGTCTATGTTATAAAACTTGATTTCAGATTCATAATGAAAAAGGAATCATGGTATACTAATGTGTACTAAAACTTATTAGTTACACCATCCTGTGGATGTTTCTGATTACTCTGTCCTCCATCATGAATCTCAAACAGCAGCAGGGAAAAGGCAGAAAGGCAATACTTCCATTGCTTAGATTTTACCTAATGCTCGGATAGAAGAGAGCATACACCAGGGACAAAAAGAAACAGAAATCCAATGCTTGGAAAGACAAATAATAAAAAGGAACCCTGATTGAGGGAACAAACTAAAACCACCTAGATTGAAAAACATTTACCAATGAGCAAATCTTTTCTTGCCAGTGCATTGAATTCCTTTAGGCGTATATAACCAACAGAAGTAATGCCATTCTCAATTTGTTCCAAACGGTAAAAAACTGGTGTTCGAGCAACTAGTTGTCTCTGAACTTCTAATGATTGAATCGGTCCACAATTGCCATGCTTTACCTAGTATTGACAACATGTTTTCCAAAATGTTAATCAGAAGATAATACACAAGAAACGCATCACAGAATCTTTCTCTTCGACAAAGCTGGAAACCTTAATAGTCACAAATGTCTCATTTGGGCCTTGCAGCAAAGATGACACTTCAAACGCTGATTTACCTCTGACATCCTCTCCATTGACTGCTAAGACCTCATCCCCCTATTAAACAAAACTACTGTACGTGAAACTCCGCATATGCTACTACTCAAATGAAATGTGATATTGACATCAACACTAGATACATTTAAAGCAGTAGAAACACGATTTTGTTTGAACTACGGAGCAGTAAATGCTTAAGCACGTAGTTAAGCAACTTATCAGCATTATAAAAACTTAACTGCACGAATTGATATTAATCAAAGAATCACAAGTAGTTAGATGAATAAAAGCACACACTGTAATCAAGCGTCCAAAGTTTCGGCTTAGTAACTACCTGCCTTACGCCAGCAGAATGGGCCGGACCATCTAACAAGAGTCCTAATACTTTCAGCTTTATCCCTCCATTTTCATCTTGAACTTCCTTAAGGTTTATCCCAACACCACTCATGTCATACCTAGCCATCTTCGAAAACTTCGACCAGCAATGGGAGTGAGACATGCCATGAATCAAGAAGACTGAAAAATACATAAGGCCATTTTTTGCACATACAGGCCACAAGAATCAAGCACACATGATAGAACGTTTCTATAGTTTTTTCATGAGAAAAATTCTTAAAGTAGACAAATAGACACTATCCAATAAAAAATGAAAAGAAATTATGTGTTGAGTCTGGACTGCGTGACTAGTTAATTTCATCTACCAGAAGTTTGATTTACTTTCATTTTACAAGCAAAAAGTAGAAGTCAAAAAATCGGTTAACCAAAGGAAAATGTTTGAGAAACAAATTACGTCGGAAGGAGAAAGAAAGCGCGTGTAAGGATCGCCCAAGCTAGACAACATCCTTCTGATAATATCATGAGCCTTTGATCTGCTCTGTATCAAACTGCTCAACACATCTTCTCTTTTACGCTGCCAAACCTCCTGCGACCAGCGCCGGCGGCGACCGGAATCAAGAAAGCTGTCGTTAACTATCTGCCAAGCTTCTTCCACGATTCCTTCGTTAGTCACAACCGGAGAATCGCTCTCTGCTTTAACTTCTTCTTCTTGCTCTTGGAGGCAAAACTCGGCGGAAGAAGGCGGGGGGCCTTGTGGCTGTACGGAGGAATACTGTAGAGAGAGGGAAGGTGGAGAAGAGAATAGAAGGTTGACGGAGAGAGCTCCAGTTATGGTTTTTAGTAATGCTTTCTGAACCCAGCTTGAGGCAGCCGTAATGGCGGTGGAGCGGTCGACGTTAGTGAAAATAACTGGTCGTGGTGCTGCCGTTGGTGGCGAGAGTGGGAGAGGAGCTATGGTCCTCATCTTCTAGTTAGTCCGTTAGTTTGCGGCCTTTTATCTCTTCACACAGGGGGAAAAAAAAAAACGGATTGTTTAAATGTAATTATAATAGAAATATCTTGAACGTTAAATCTCATTAATAAATTCTTTTATTTATTTTATTCTAAATAAGAACATAAGATGTTAACGAGCCAGACCGAACCGGGTCATTCGACGGCCTGCGGGTTAGGGGTGAGCATTCGGATAATTCAGGCCTAACTTTTACTATTCAGGTCCGGCTCAAATTACTTGAAATTTTTTCCATCTTACTCGGCCCGAATTACCCGAAATTTTGTTCCGGTAAAACCTGAATTATCCGAAATTTTGTTTGGTTCTCTTTCAAAAATTATACAAAATAACTAAATACTTGAATTACATTTTCATATCTCAACAAATAGTTGAATTCACTAATAATATAACCAAATATTTCAATTAACTAGCATAATTAATCTGTTAATTCTACAAGAAAAATAACGAAATGTATTTTCATAATTTTTTTAAACCTAATTCGGATAATCGGGCCGGTCCGAATTTTTTTAGAGTTACCCGTCCCGGCCAGAAAATAATTCGGGTAATATTCGGCTCGACCCAAATTACCTGAAATTTAACATTTTCTTACCTGAATTAATTCAGGCCGGGCCGGGTAAGCGAGTCGGCCAGAATAATGCTCACCCCTACTGCAGGCTGACCTGTGATCGGATGGGCCGAGCTGGTTCAATCTATCCTTATTTTTTAATAAATAATTTACAAAATGATGTCTTTTTTATTACTCCAATTAAATTATAAGCTAAAATTGCTCGTCTAAATCTATCATTATTTTTTATTAAAAATTTACAAAATGATGCCTTTTTTTTTCTCCGATCGAGCTATGGGCCAAAATTGCCAACCTTATTACATAGATTTTAACGTGTATTTTGTCTTTATAAAATGATCAGTTATGGATTTGTTTTAATTATGAATTGCTAAATTTATTTTATTAATTATTCTTGAATTGCATTGTTAAATTTTTGTGTTCATGATATAATAGAAACATATTTTGTGGTGGTTATTATTTCAAGCTTTGATCTAAATGGAGAGATTAGTTTAAAATATTTGTGTTATTAGAGCTAGTAATATAATAGACCCATAAATATTATATTAATAAATAATTGAAGAAAGATCTTAATTGTTTGTTGGTTAACTTTAGGATTGTTTCAAACCTAACTTGATAGTTAGGAAGAACTTTAAGAGATCGGGAGGTCACAATTCAATTCTTATACATTTTAATTAAGATTACTTGATTAGACATCAAAAGGAGGCAGTCACAATTATTGAATATTTAGAGTCAAATATTATTAAATCAAGAAGGTGAGGTAAAAACAAAACAATGATAAAAGTAATTCTGACCTGTTGGTTACTGTTTTTATCCTTAATTTTCTGTTTTTGTTTTCAAATTTAGTAAAAAAGCTTGTTTTTTTGAATTTTTTGTTTTTTTAGTTTTCAAAATTTACGAAAACCACAAAAAGAGGTTTTTATTTTTTGTTTTCATTTTTTCATAATCTCGTTTAGTATCAATTAAATATATATTATTTAATACATTAATTATTAATAAGAATTATGAATAATTTTATTTTATATCTTATTATTTAAATTAATTATTAATAAAAATTATGAATAATTTAATTTAATTTATAATTAAATTAATTAAATAATAATAAATATAATTAATTTAAGATAACTTCGAAATATATAAATTACAAATAAAATTTGATTAAATAATTAAAATAGATTTTAATTAATTAAAAATAATTTATCTTTAAGTTTTATCTAATGTGTAATTATCATCAATAATAAAAATATAATTATTTTAATATTAACAAACTAAATAAGTTTTTATTTTTATTTAAAAAACAGAAATTAAAAATTAAAAAACTAAAAACTACAATAGGGATGGCAATGGGTAGAGTTCGGTTCGGGTTTTTTTTTTGAAGCTAAAACAAATTCATATTAAAAGAAAAAACGAGAAAACCAAAACCAAAGAAGCAACTAAACCCAAGCCAATAGGCTTACCCTATACACCCGGACCTAAGCTTCTTCAGAATTGATCACAACCACAGAAGACTCAGAACGAATAATCGAAATGATACTGTTAGGGATAGTATCCCAATCAAAAAGGTCTGCATGTAATAAAGCGACCCTTGCTAACAAATGAGCGACTTTATTGGCACTCCGTGAAGTCCATCTAACGGACAGCTGTTGGAAGTGGTCCATAAGTGATAAACACTCGGCAAACACTACACCAACTTCAAGTAAATTACTGGAAAAATTATTAAGATTATTAATCACCTCTAAGCAATCCGACTCCAAGAATAATCCTGTCGTGACCTTTACCTTTGAGCCACGCCAAAGCTTCTTTGACAGAAATTGCTTATGCAAGTAAAGCATCCACACAATAAGGGATATGACCCGAGAAAGCTTTGTCAAATCTACCTTGATCATCGCGCAGAACTATCCCAAAACCCGACCTGTTATCACTTTGCAGGATCGAAGCATCAACATTACACTTCAACCAGCCCAAATCAGGTTTGTTCCACACTTGACAACGATCAAGATTATTGCAATACGGCTGGACTCTACCGAAAGCATGTTTGGCCTCATGCCAATCCGCAAGGTAACCCTCCGCGAATGTCACAACTTCTGTAGGAGCAACATCCTTTTGTTTCCAACAAAGAAGATTTCTATGATACCAAATGCTCCAACAAATAGCCAAACCCCTGTATCCCCTATCAGAATTATTGCTAGTAAGCACTGAAGAAATACAACTTCTTATGTCCTCCCCCTTCCATATCTATTTTTTATGACTTAACCCTTATCTATATCTATATCTATCGGTTTTTATATTTTACTACCCATATCCAAATTTATTCGGTTATTCGGGTTTTTGGATATCCATCGAATTGTATAGCACATAAAAATATAACTTCTAAATAGAAAATATAAAGAGCAGATTTTTGCGAACGCTCCAAGTCAAAATTACTTTAATAATAATAAGTCAAGATTTTGATTTGTATATATTAAAAAACCATAAAATTGAAATAACAAAAACCATAATGTCTAGTACAAAGACAACATACATTTTTCACAATTTAGAACTGGAACAAATATTAAAATAACCAAAGCTTTAAATTGTGTTTGCACTCCACAACATTCAAAACTCCATCTCTATATCATTTGCATTATTTTCATCATTTAAAAAAATAAAATCTGATGAAAAATGTGAGTACTGAGGAGTAAAGTGGAGATTTTAAAGTTGTTTCTTGTCATAAAATATTAATATTTTATTATATTTAACCATAAATATTCAAGAAAAAATAGAAAAAATAAAGTTAATAAAAAACGGGTAGGATATGAGTATCCATGGTTCAGGTTATTACTAGACCTATATCCAAATTCATACCCACATCCATTTTTCAAAATCCATTTAAAATTTATTTTTTAGCCTCCTTATACATTTTTTCGGGTAGGGTAGTGCAAATATTAATCGAGTTGAAAACCTACTGCCGTCCCTAAACTACAATAAAAAAAACAGAAGTGGAACTAAATAGCCCCAAGTTATTATCATTGATTAATCACAAATTCACTTCTACTTTGTTAATTGTTTAATTGTCAAATTTCTTTAGTTTAGTTTATTTTCTAGCTACATTTGTTATATTGTTTACCTTAAATCAAGTGTTACAAAAATTGTTAGATATCTAATAACAATCATTACGAGAATGATACTATTTATACTATAAAAATACAACCCGAATGCTTACGTTACAAATAAATAGATTTTAAAAAAACCAAACTAACACAAATCACTTCAATTCTCTAGAAATACTTTAATAATTCCGAACAGTGAATTATCTTCGTCAATAGACTTTTTCTTTTTTTTGTTATTCACGACGTATCTTAGGAAGGTCCTAATTATGGGAAGACACCTTTAAACCATCAATTCCCATACTAATCCCTGCTCGAGCCGGGTAGGTCCCTTACGGAAGGTAAAGTTCTGACTCCAAATTTTAAACGTTTACATACATAAGGGCGATTTGAATCTACGACGTCACTTAAGCCAGAAGAGTCACTTACCAACTCAGCTGCCCTGAATCCAACAGGAATCTTCATATGTACTTCCTTCTTTAAGTTGGCATGCAGGAATGTGTTATTAACTTCTATTTCATGTAACTCCTATCCTCACACAACTGTGACGAACAGAAAAATACGAACAGTCACGAGCTTGGCAAACAACACAAATGTCTCATGAAAGTCGAGACCTTCAAAACCACAAGGTGCAGGTGAGTTGGTAAGGGGTTCTCTGACTTAAGTGAAGTCGCGGGTTCGAACTGCCTTCATGTATGCAACGGTTTAAAACTAAGGGCCAAAGTTTTACCTCCCGCAAGGGACCTACTAGGTTGAGAGGGGATTAATTTAAAAGTGGATGACTTAAAGGTACTTTCCCATAGTTGGAACCCTCCTAAGACATCTCGTGGATAATAATAAAAAATATCGAGACCTTCAATTTGCGTGAAACTCTTCGCTACCAGGAGTGCTTGTATGCCTCAATTGTCCTATCTGACTTGTGCAAGATCTTGAATGCTCACTTACAGTGAGACGGCTTCTCACCGAGTGAAAAAGTTTCTAAAGACCATGTTTTATTCACTTTAAGTCCTGAAATCTCTTGGATTATCACATATTGTCATTTTGCGCTTTTCACAACCTTTGCATAGCTCTTCGGCTCAACCTTTAAGGTTACCGCCATCAAAAATGCCTAGTAGCCCAAAGAAAATTTTGAAATGCCACATAATTTACCAAAATATAATGAGTACTTGAAGAGCTTTCATGTTATGGTGGATTCGAAGGGGCCAAAACCAAATACCAATCTTCATTTAAATCGTTCTTTAAAAGATTTATGGCCAACATATTATAGGCCTTGAATTTTGTTTACCTTAAAGAATTATTTCAAATAAACCTCTCCATATGCTTTTGTATACTTGCAAGGGTTCTTTATGCATGCTGAAGTCCTAATTAGTCACGAGGGTTCCAATGAGGCTCAATTTTGGTTAAAAATGGCCTCGAGCCTCCTGTAATGACACAGTCATCCAACCTAATCAATTGAGGATTTGTTTGTCACGATCTACTCTCTGATTCTTAATCTCTAGCAATCTCGTTGCGATAGTCACTAGTACTACGCCTCAACTCTAGATTTTTGCTCTCAACTTTGTCTTTGCTCTTGTCACTCATCTTTGGCATATCAATACTTTCCTTAAAGGAGTGTTTAACATCCTGAATTTGATGCTTAACTTGTTCATATAGCAAAAGGAAACACATTTTTATGGGATGAAACTTCATAAGAATAAACGAAATCAGTGAGTTTACCGAAAATAACCTCTCTATTACGTAGGGGTAAGGCTACATACTATCAGATTTCTCCAGACCCTGCTTCACTGCAAGATTTCAGACTAGATGTGATGATGATGATGATATTGACAACTTTTTTTAAGATTATAAAGCCTCCAACCTTTCTTCCATTGCAGATATCCTACAAAGATACATCACTTACTTTTGGACCCAACTTATCCCTTAGTCATTATTATGTGCACAACACAAGCACCCAAACATCTTAATATGTTTGTAAGATGACCTCATATTAAATAAAATCTCAGGATCAGATCACATGTTCCACTTTTGTTGTTTCAACACTATTTTAACTTATCTCATTCTCACATAAACGTGTAGATGAGATAAGTTAGAACAGCATTGGAACAACATACACCTCC
>JANTNU010000002.1:37732437-37752347 GCA_024752395.1 Erythroxylum havanense
ATATTATGCCCAATTTAATCAAACTAAGCCATAAACACATAATTATCACAATTCATGCTTAATGACATCATAAAAAAAAATCGGGGCCTAACATTATGTGTAATGTTCTATGTGAGCAAATTTTAGTTCAAACAAATTAAAATGATATTTGGAGAATAATACATGAAATGATAAATTTATGATTTTTGAGATTGACTTGTGGATATAATAATTTGATATGATATTGGTGGTATTTTGATACAAAAAGTTAAATATTGTGAATAAGTTGAGATATATGTATGATGGAAAAATTAGATAAGAAGAGTGAAGCACGAAATTTTGTTAAGTTGGAAAGAAAGAAAGAAGAAAGAAGAGAGAAGAAGAGTGCTTTCGATGGAGAAAAAAGAGAGAGAAGGCTTAGGGTTCAAATTTTAGTGAGCTTCAAGAGTGATTTTTAAGTAGATCCAAGAGGGAAAAGATGGAAGAAGATGAAAGCTTCAAGATGAGCCAAGAAAATCCGAAAATGGTGAAGATTAAGATAAGAGACGATTTTTGATCTTTGAATTTTTGATGAGATTTTGGTTTAGATAGCTTGCAAATGTTATGAATTTGTGATTTCTAAGTTGAATTTTGGTAAATTGCTCCTTTGGGTGTCTTAATTTTGGATTCCTAATGATGTAGGAATTATGCAAATTGTGAAGGAATCAAAAGAGGAAAGAGGAGTGTGAATAAGTTTCAAGTATGGTATTAAGGTGGGTATCATAGTTATATTTTGAATTATGAGCCAATTATAAGTTTTTGAAAAATCAAGAAGAGAAATGTTAGTAAATTATTGTTTTCGAATGATAAATTTCATTGATTTTGAAATGATTTACGAAATTGCTTCAATTGCTAAATTCATTGTGTTTGAATGATTTGGAAATTACTCAAGTATTATATTTTTTGATTTTGAGGTTTGAGAATCCTTGAGTTTTGAATGATTAAAGAATTTGATTATGTGCTAAAATGTTGCATTCTTTATGTGATCGAATTATTGTTATATGAATTGATATTGAAATTGTGAATGACATTTGTATGAAATATGACATGACATGAAAAATGAATTTTTGAAATATGCCTTCGAGCAATTTGATTTTCAAGTGTGAAATGTGTTATGTGGGTTTTGATAGGTCCCATAAGTTGAGTCAAGTGCACTTGTTTTCTTTTTTACCGCCTGCCCGCTAGTGGCATTGGAGCTCTGTTACGGACTCCCATAAGTTCACGCTACACCGGACCGCTATGTGGGAAGGTGTAGTACGTTCTGTTCACGGCTGTACATGAACGCTATGCGAAAATGTACAGTACATTCTGTTTTTGGACCGACCCAAACCATTCTGATGTGCTTATGTGTTTTTGTTTTGATTCTAAGTGTGATGCATCCATGTTTTTGAAATTGCTCATGAATTCTTTAAAATTGAGAAATTGTGAAAATAAGCTTTTAATGATTTTCTACCGTGGAATTTTTATAAAATGGCAAAATTTTTGAGAAATGATTTTGCTTATTTTTCGATTTATAAACATGTTATCCACGAGCTGTAAAGCTCACCCCCCTTTCATCCCCGTCTCCAAGTATCGAGCAGGCATCTGTTTGATTTTGTATATCTTATATTTTGTGTAATTTGGATTGTTGATATTGGTATTGCATATGGCTTGGAATGCCATTAATGTTTTATAAGCATTTATTTCATGATGAAAATGAGTTATGGATTTGCGTATGGAATTTGTGATATAAACTTTTGTGTGGATATGGTATATGAATGGTATAGGGATGAGATGAGATGTGAATTTGTGTATGGGACTGAAATATGGAATTGTATATAGAATTAGAATATGAATGTGTTTGATTGTGTTGGGATTCCAGATAGGAGGTCTGATGATTTGTGTTACTGGAATTGAGATATATGAAGTGCCTATTTGTGTATGAGTTGTGGATTTCTGGATATGTATATTTGTTTTTAAGACAAAGAAAGAATAAGAATATGAATAAGATTTGTTAAAGATGAGATTGAGATATTGCATGATTATGAAGAATTATATGAATTGAGTTTTGGTTGAGGATAAATTTCCAAAAGGGAAATTATATTGTTTTGATTTGTACAAGATTGAATAAAGATGAATAAAATGAAAGAAAAAAATTTATACTGATTTTTTGATTGGTTTAGTTCTAAGGTATCCAACGCGCGTTTTTCTAATGTATGAGTTCACGGATGTCGAAAATTTGATTGAGTTCGTTGGAATTGTTTGTGCCCTTTGACTTTCGCCATATGCTTCCGCTTCGGATTCGTTTCACGTTTGATTTTATCGGATTCCTTCGCTTTGTTTTCCGATCCGTTCTTTCGCTTTCATCTTCTTTGTTTTCGCTTTTTGTTTCCGTTCAGTTTTCTGTTTTTCTGGTTGGGATCCGGTTTCCAAATCAGGTCCCAACAAAATTTTCATAAATTAATTAGTTATAATAGAATAGAATAAAATAATTAATTTTTATTAAAATTTTTAATTAAAATTTAAATTTTTCGATAGATAAAACAATATCTTTTAATCATATTTCAAATTCTTTAATTTTATTTAACCTTTAGTTAATATCAGATCTAATACCAGTTTAATCTTTTACACTTTAAATTTCTTGTATTACTGGTGTAATTTTTGGTTCGATTTTTAAACATAAATTTTTATTAAAATTTGGAAATATTATGTTCAATACATTTACAATGTCAGAGAAGCAATTCTTTAAATTAAACTTTAAATTTTTTGATAAGTAAAGACAATATGTTTGATCATATTTCTAATTCCTAAGTTTATTTGATAGTTTTATAAGGTTAAAATATCGAACCAGCCTTTTAAACCTTAAAATTATTGTATTACATGTTTAATTTTTATCTGTTTTTAAAATATTATTTGTTAATTAAAAATTAGAAATATTCATATATCAAATTTATGTATTTACATATCTGGACTCTATTTATGTTATTTTTATTTTTATTTATTTATATATTTATTATAATTTTATTAACTTAATAATTTATCATATTAGTTTTATCTTTTTTTTCAGTGATTTGTATTATTTTTATATTATCTTATTTATATATAGGTTTATCAAAAATAATCCCTCTATTATCTATTATATAAAAATAAAGCTGCGTTTAATCAGATTTTTCACTGTGTGATAATTACGATTACAAATTTACAATGCCGAAAGTAGTGAAAGAAGGGAACGTCTACAACTACAACATAACTGCTCCGATTTAGTAACCCATGGCGTTTGAATTTCTTTTAAATTATAATAATATAAAAATAGTAATATAAAGAGAGGACAGAACGCAGGGAAAGGGTTTTGTTTTCGGTGCTTAAAGCAGGCAGTGTTGTGGGCACCTCGATATCCTCTTGTTCCAACTCCGTCGCGGCGTATAGCAGAGATTGAGAGGGAGACGCAGTACCTCAGCGAGTGTGCGTTAAGCGACATCGTCGCTTCTCAGATCTGAGGAGAGAGAAAGGTAGTTAAGAGACAGAATGAGTGGCAAAGGTGGAGGAGGAGACAGCACTACTACTAACGCCGCCGGCAAGGGTAATAATGGAATCTCCACCATTCCGGCGGGTTCAAGAAAGATAGTTCAGAGCTTGAAAGAAATTGTCAACTGTCCCGAGCTTGAGATCTACGCTATGCTCAAAGATTGTAATATGGACCCTAACGAGGCCGTTAATCGCCTCCTCGCTCAAGGTTTTATTTTCTCTTCTTCCAATTTTGCCCTTTTCTCGTCCTTCTCTTTGCGTTCCGGGAAAAAAGGAAACTGATTATTTGCGTAGATAAACTGTAGAAAATTTATACTTATGGAGTAGTTCTTCTGTGGAAGTTTGTGTGCAGGAGTGTTCGAGTTTTTTTTTTTGGACCAAATTTTCATACTAGCTCTTGAAAGGAAGAAAAAAATTAGGAGACCTTGATGTACTGAATGCTGTATGTTTAATTAGACTACTCATCAAGTATTCTTTAATTTTTTTGGTTATTTTTTTCGAACTTGAAGGATAATTTTCAATATTTAAGCATTAAAGAGGTGAAACTTTGTGGTTTAAGTTTGTTTTTGGCATAAAGGAGAGGATTTGTTTCCTTTTTATTGATTCTGGAGACTTAACTTAACCTCTTTGGTTCTCTTCGCTTATATTGATTTTGTTGGATTATTAGTTTTTTTGATTTGCTTCGTTATTGGCTTGTGCAAGTAAATGACTTCATGTACTAAGCTGTTTGTTAACCTGATTGTCGATGTTTTAAGTGAAGCATTTCAGAAAGTAGGTTGAAGTTTAGAAAATTTAGAGTGAATTTGGTAATATGGCTTATCTAGGTTTAGTGATAGATGATATCTAAGACCTTAGCTTTTAGTTTCTTGTGTGATTAAACTTGATTACTATCTGCTTGCTTAGCATGTTGTGAGGTGGATTACATGTCGGTGTTTGCATCCCCATGTCCTGTGATGGAAGTCCACCTTCTAACTGTTAATGGAAATCCATTGGTGGAATTAATGTTATGTTTAGCGGATCAGCTGCATGAATTTATTCATAAATTGTGTTTAAGTTGGGAATAGGTCTCATTCTTTCATAATCTTTTGGGTTTTGAAGTAAGATCTAATGTGTTTGATGTGCATAAACTTTATGAACTCGGTTCTGCTCTGTGCTTGTGTTTTAGTCCGCGATTTCCAAGGTGCTATCCTGTCTTGTTATTTTATCCTCGGTGTCTGTATCCCTATACCTAGCTTCTCTCTATCTTTGAGTCAGTTGGTTGTATGCTCTTTGGCTAGTCAAATTTTGTCATTAATTTAGTTAGTAAACTGTCCTCCGGTTGCTTTAAGTTTCTTTAAAATATGGTTTAATGTGGACAGATGAGATTTTTTGAAGATTTTGTCCACTTCAATGTGTCTGTGTCTATAATTATGTAGAGCTTCACTCCTAAATTAGCATCATTCTTTTTGCAGACCCCTTCCATGAGGTCAAGAGCAAGCGAGAGAAAAAAAAAGAGGTGTGTTCACAAGCAAAATAGCTAAAGTCTGGTGACATCAAAGTTTTGTTCACATTTTTTCATATAACCTGTTTGATTACTTTTCCTAACAATGTTATGCAACCACGTCGGTGTTTTGTCTCCATGACACATAATGGTCCTTTCATTAGTTTTCTTATGTCTTTCTGCTTTTGCTTCAGAATAAGGACCCAGTTGATCTTAGATTCCGTGGTGCTAACAGCATGGCACATCGAGGTGGTAGAGGAGGTGCAGATCGTAATGTTCGAGGTGCGTCTACCCTTATTAGATGTATTTGTATGAGTGTTGGGCTTTGGTTTTGGACTAGTTTCAGCTGTGTATTGATTCTTTTAAAGTTGATATTTGTCTTCTTCCTCTTCTTAAACTCTGTTGCCTTCCCCCTTGATTTTGACATTTTTCTTTCAGATTATAGTGCTTCACATGGGAAATCGACATACAAGAAGGAAAATGGAACCCATGCATATACTGGTTTGCCATCTTTGGCATGTGGTACGGGAGGAGATAACATCAACTGGCAAACTCCATTGCCCAGGTTGTCCCCATTTAAAATTAATTAACATGGTGATGACTTTGGTATTATGTAAATTTTAGAATTCTATGGCCTTATCTGCAATTATTGTGCCTAATATATGAAGCAAACTATTGATTTTTTTTGGGGGAAAATAACTATTGATGTTTTGATTCACATGAGGCAGATATTCTGCATTTTATTGGTCTCTGGGAATGTACCATAAAGTATATGTATTTCCATATGCTTCTTTAATAGAAACAAAGTTGAATTGTGCCAGATCATTTATTTAGTATTGCTGGACATATGGAGCCAATATTCAATTAAAGGGTTGTTAACTCTTAATTAGATCTGGAAGGGAATGCCATGCTAAACTTGCTGGTAGTGGAGGAGCATAAAGTTTGCTACACATGGAGCAAGTAATAGCAGTTTCATCTTGGTTATCCTTTTACCATTTATAATGCTTCGGTGGAAGGGCAAAGGGGAAGTGGAGAGTGAAATGTTGTTTCTCCCCCCAAGCTTTCAAATTTATCACATCAATGGATGTGCAACTTTTTGAAGTTGATGGCCATTCCTGTGAGGCTAGGAAATTTATTGAAAGCCGTAACATAGTAAAGGGTAGATTGAAAACTTATGATCCATGAATTGCAGGTTTATAAACTAGGAGGATAAAATTTTTATAAATAAACATCAGCACATTTGAAACATCTGCAAAAAATTCTAATATCTGGTTACTGTTACGTGATATGAGTTCTAAGTGCTTCACTCTTTTAGTTTTTAGCATGTTGGATTTGTTTTGTTTTGTTTTCTTGGGCACGATATCATGTAAATCTTATGTTGTGAATTTTTTTGTCCAAATAAATTTGCTTATCTTGTGTTCTGCAAAATGGATGGCTATTAAATCTTTAGGCAGTTACTATTCATATTGCTCTTCTAGCTTGGAAAGTAATTTTTTTTCATGATGCTCATAAACTAATATTTGAGATGTGTGAGTGTCAATCTACATGTGATGTGCAACTTTATCGTTGTCTTATTCTTGTTTTACATTTCTTTCAGTGATCCTGTGGCTACAGAAAGCAAATCATCCACAAGTGCAGGTGATGGATTTTCTTCATCTTCACAGCCTTCTTCTGGATTTCAATCTGCCTGGTTAGGGGCATCGGGCCAAGCATCCATGGCTGACATTGTTAAGATGGGCAGGCCACATAATAAAGTTTCTGCTGTGCCACCTCATCACAACATTTACCATCAAAGTGATTCGGCACACCCTTTAGCTGCATCACACTATGACTTGCATTCATCAAATAATTGTGCTTCAAACGTACCAGAAATAAAGGGAATGCCAGAAGTTGTTGCAAGCCAGCAGCATATGCATTCTGAAGATGAATGGCCATCTATTGAGGACCAGCCACCTGCTAGTGTGTCCTCTGTTTTGGAGGTTCCTGCTGATTCTGAGTTGTATCTTGATCCTGCTAACATGCCTTTGAGTCTTACCAAGCATACGAGGCCTCAAGTGGATGATGTTCTGCCTATAGAAGATGATCATGTTGAGAATCTTAGAGGGAACCATGCTGTCTCTGCTTCTGTATCTAGTAAGAATGACCGAAAAGATGATTCTGGAGGCTCAGCACTTCTTGAGGATAATTTGTATGGGGACTTGAGTTCGTATGAGCCCCATAATCATACTTTTGAGCACAATCAAGGAGAAGGTGATTTTCTACTTTCTTCTGCAAATTGCATTTTTATAGTTTTTCTTTACAAATGTCATACATCCTTTTATATTAGTTCTGAAATTTGCCATTGGTTACTGTTTATGATATCCATCAATCTTAAAGTTTGATGCCTGGCAAATTTTTGGATAACTACTTGAAAACTGTCTGTTTATTTGTTTGATCTCCTTTTCCTCAATTATATGCGACTACCCTGGCTGAATTTTTACGTTATCTGCTCATATGTGATGATTTCTTTTATTTTTCCATGTCCATAAATTGTTTCCGAGTTCCTTTACTGTAAAGAAGTGATTGAATGTGTGATGGTGGCCTGGGATGTTGGTTAGATTCTGCACCAGCTTCATCTTTTAACTCAAAAGTTTGCAAGCTTTATTTCTCAACTACTAGTATACTGAGTGGCCAATTCAGTGTAGACATGAGAGTTATTTCTTTTACTTAGTAATGTTTGGTTCTTAAGATTATGATTAACTTTAGTCCATGGTAATCACCATATTTTGTTTATTTCCATTTCAGCTGATGACGATCCTTCATCAGTGGCAGTGAACTTCCGGCACTTGACTTTGGAGAATGATGATCAAGAAGCAGCAACCAAAGACGATAATCCTTCTGTAATAATTCCTGATCACCTCCAAGTTAATGCTCAAGATTGCTCACACTTGAGTTTTGGTACTTTTGGATCTGCAATAGGTACTGGTTTTTCTGGTCCTTTTGCTGCAATGCCAACGAAAAGTACCTTGGAGGAGACATCTGAGTTGGTTGATGCACCATCAACTGGACACCCAGAGACTAGGTATTCTTTTCTCATCAAATCATTGCATCCTTCCTTTCCTATATTTCTTTGTCTAAGGGTCATTTCTTGCAGAAATCCTGAGTATTATAGGGACGAGCACCTCAGAAGCACTGCAGATGAAAGTTTAGTCCATAGAACAGGTGTCAATGCTGGGAATTTTGACTCTCCTTCAGTTCCACAACCAGAGGTGTTAAAGGAGGAAAGTATTGAAGTTTCTCAAGGGAATCAATATGCGTTTCATTCACCTACACCTGATTATGCTTATGAAAACACACAACAGTTGAATGATGTGTTTAATAACCCGCAGACAAGCTCCCAGATGCAGAATATTGCTTCATTATCAAGTGTATTGGTAACATTTGAAACTATTATCATACTTGGTCACTTGAAAGTTAATGTTTCTGTGATATATGGCAATGCACAAAAAAAAAAAAAAAAAGAACAGGTACCACTTGTCATTTTTATGACAAGGATGGGAAATATTAGCTGCTCTTGTGCTGTTGAAACAACTTTATATCACAAAATTTGATTTCTTTTACTTATTTTCCTTTTAGATATTTGTTTTATTATGCCCGGAAAATATATGTGGATCAAAAATTGTTTCTTTACCTCCCAGAAAGAAGGGTAAAAGGTATAAAAGTTTTATTCTTTGTTGGCTGCTTTGGATATTTTGAAAGGTGGAATGGAAATGGTTGGTATAGGCATTTTACTATCAGAAGTTGGTTTCTGCTTGTCTTTGTGTGTGTACCCATATGTGTTGGCATAACATGAAATATGTGTGATTGAATATTTGTGAATTTTCAGTTGTTAAGTTTGACCTTATAGCCCAATTGCTTCGATTGTTTGGTTGAAATCTCATTTAAGATGTTATTACAGCAGGCTTATAACAACTCCTTGTCAAGCACACTGTTGGGTTCAACTGTCCAGGCTGGTAGGGAACATGAACTCCCATACTCCCCATTCCCTGTGACCCAGTCAATGCCCATCAAATATAGCAATGCACCGTCTTCCATCAGTGGTCCAAGCATTTCCATGCCAGAGGTATGCTATCGTTAATTTCTACTTTTTGTTGTTAATGAGTGTGATTGTGTAGGGAAATTAGCTTTTGCTCCCTAATCAGATAGCATCTTGAATAGAATAATGAGCAGTTCTTGGTATAAGTTTAGAATTTAGTGGCCGTCCAAGGAACATGTAAAGCAAATTGACTTGAAAATATTAGTCTTGTTGTTGTGCATGTCTTCAGTCTATTTTATTACTTCCTTGGCATCTTTACTGGTTTTATATTGTGTTGTAAGAAAGCCTTGTCATTTGGTGGCCATTATCTTAGGAAGTTTTATTGGATTGCCGATACTTTTGTTGATTTTGCTTTGTGAATAAACTAAAATCTTAAGTTTCTCTGCATAATGGGAATAATACATTTCTGATTATGCTCATTAGGAATAGATGGTTCTTGGCAATTATTTAGTTGTCAAAGAGTTACATTTCTGAAATTTTCAAAGCTTCGTAGGTGCACATTAAATCGTTTGTTTACATTGCTCACCATTGAAATGTTTTGACAATTATCAAGTGCTTTAGAGGATATTCACAACTAAGTATATGAAAGCTCCTTGTTCTAATTCAAGAAATCGAGTTGTTTTAAGTTACAAGAGGCTTATATCACCAACTGGCAATAACCAATTTGCTATCACACTCTTTTTTTCCCTCTAGGGGAACTGAACGTTGTTGCGAAGGCCATATGTTAGCCAGAAACCTGTGTGATAGTCATCCGTGTTATTAGTTGTATTATATTTTTTTGAACCAACAATTTTAAGATTATTCTTCTCGCATTGTTGATTTAGGAATTCTAAAAGAGACACACAAAGTACCTAATGCCTAAATCTAAATCTTGATTTGGTCGTAATTCTTTAATAATGTTTCTCATTTTGATATTCTTTTTCCATATGTGCCAGGCTTTAAGAGCTGGTAGTATTTCTACACCACAACTGACCTCACAGACGCTTCCAGGTGCAAGTGTTGCCGCAGGGTCCACTCTCCCGCAACACCTTGCTGTCCATCCTTATTCACAACATACCCTTCCCTTGGGACATTTTGCTAACATGATTAGCTATCCTTTCTTGCCCCAAAGCTACTCATATATGCCATCAGCTTATCAGCAGGCATATGCGGGTAATACTGCATATCACCAATCTTTAGCATCAGTTCTCCCACAGTACAAGAACAATCTCTCGGTTGGCGGCTTGCCGCAATCTGCCGGTGTTGCTTCTGGCTATGGATTTGGAAATTCAACCAATATTGCTGCAGGAAACTTCCCTCTGAATGCGCCAACTGCTCCTGGAGGTACAACCATTAGCTATGATGATGTTTTGAGTTCTCAATACAAGGACAGCAGCCATTTGGTCTCACTTCAACAGGTAATGCGTCTTCCAAGGGTTGACAAATTTCATGGATCAATTCTTATGTTATGCGTACTTGACGGTAATTTAGGATGCGTTAGAACTGTATTTACGTGATCTTGTTGTGTATTCCGTTTTTTCTATGAAATATAAGCGGGGGTTATGATAATTGTGGTCTCAGAATGAAAATTCAGCGCCGTGGGTTCATGGGCCCAGTTCACGGACGATGTCTGGTGTTCCTGCAAGCAACTATTACAGTTTGCAGGGGCAGAATCAGCAGGGTGCTGGGTTTCGACAAGGTCAGCAGCCATCCCAACAGTTCGGAGCTCTTGGGTACCCAAATTACTACCATTCTCAAACAGGCATGTCCCTGGAACATCAACAGCAAAACTCTAGGGATGGGTCCTTGACCATGGGTGGCTCTCAGTCTCAGGTCCAACCTTCAAAGCAGACGCAACAGTTGTGGCAAAACGGCTACTAACTCTCGTCTCATCGCCATCCGAGTTTGGAAGTGTCCAAATCAATGGCATTGGACTCTTGACTGTCGGTCTGTCCTCTGAAGAGACATCCTCCACTTGCTACAGCCCAGTTGATGCCACTGCCATGATGCTGTATTAGAATACTATGTGCCATATTTGACCGTTTTGTTAGCTTAGGAACCAACACGTTTGCTAATTCCAGTTAGTGGACTACTTTTTTTATATATGATCTCTGTATGTCGCTCGTTATAGTCAAACTTACCTTTTTGTTTGATGGTTTGGACTCATTTACCACTTTGTAATCTAAAAGTCTGACTCATGATCGTCTCAAAATACTGAAGAATGAAATTACTGGGTTTTGTTCTTACCATCTTTTCTTAAAACCAGTAATTGAGCTAACTAGAAAACTAATCGAGCTAACTAACTAGAAGGTAAGTGTTACGTATTACACTTGGAGGATATGGTTTCTATCATATAGAGTGAAGAACTCAATCCGGTACTAAGTTTCGTACAAGTATTATGTATTAAATTCGGAGGATATGGTTTCTATCATATAGAGTGGAGAACTCAATTTAGTACTAAGTTTGGTACGGTTTTTGCAATTTTGATAAATATATATTGATACTTGCATTCAAAAGGTTGAATTGTCTATCCTATACGTTCCCAAATTTTGAACCGATAGAATAGTGAGGAAGTAAATTATAATTTAATTTTATTTTAGCTTATTAGAAACGCAGCCCAGTGTTTAATACGCATAAGGAGTTATCATATTTTTGATAGAATAATAAAAAGTAAATTACGGTTTAATTTTATTTTAGCTTATCAGGAAGGTAACCCAGTGTTTAATACGGATAAGGAGTTATCAATATTAGATGAACTTTTACAATTTCGTTGTTGAAATTCGAACGTGAGACCTTGGATTCAACTTCCTTTGTGATACTCTATCATGTGGAGCGGAGAGCATAGCATGTGACAGTAGTAACAGTCACATTCACACTTGTACATCCACTTGCTATCAGCATAATCATCGTTCGCTCTCTTTCTACGCAACTCTCCAATTTCAGTTCACTGTAGACGTCCATGGTGTTGCACTTTTTCTCTGTTCTTCTTTTTCCAGGCTTTTGCAGCCTGACAGACACGTGTAGGTTCAAGTTCTAAGCTTGTAAGTTTGGAATTGGATCCGTCAGATTACTGTGAATAACCAGGACCTTATTATGAGATGCTTTTGTTGCTTGTTTTGCGCAATTTTCAATGGCGAATCATTCTCTTTGATTGCCTTTTACTGCTAGAAGTTAAAGGAGTCCAGTGCTCTGCTCTCACAGTATGATATATGATTCTTTAGCTTTTCCGTACATGTCGATCAATTTATTCGGTACCTGGTCCTTAACTGACGAGTTATTTGTTTACTACATTCAGGGTGTACTCAAATGTAGCTGATATCTGGGAGTAGTTTCCCTTCTGGTTTTTACGCTTTCCGGGGAAAAGTACTCATTTTGTGGTATCGTTTGATCATTTGTGGGTTTTGGGTACTGTAGAGTACGCAGGCACGGGACCAATATGAGCAGTGAAGTGAAAGAAGAACACTCCGGAAGCAATAAAGTAAAGAAACCTGAAAGCCACAAACCTGTCAGTAACAGAGAGGTCATACCTGGAAGTGATCTCTGGGTGGATGGGCTTATTTGCGCTTTTGAGTTCGTTCGAGGCCGTAAGAGGTCCCTGAACTCAAGATGGAATTCAAGAACCTTGAGCGGTAGACATGGGGATACAGAACCTTTTAGGTCACAACTACGAGATCATAATGTAGGAGAGGTTTCTTCCCAAACAATGGATAAGGACCAAGCTTTAGATTCATCGCCTCTTTACCACTTTAAACGCGATCAGGATGCTCCTGATGATGAGCAGAAACAAATCCGGATTCTACAGTCAGGGCAATATAACTCCATAGAAAGATTTGATGGTAGTCACTGGGCACCCATTGGGTGGGCGAGAATATCAGAACTTGTCCAAACTATTCAATCTGATGCTGGTTGGTCCACGCAGCAGCTGGAGTTATTGGATGATGAAGAAAGCCTTACTGTTGCAGATTTAGCAGCTCCTTACTGGGAGCGCCCAGCTGGCCCTGTTTGGTGGTGTCATGTGGATGCAGGTCATTCCTATGTTCAGACTTGGCTAAGCAATGCTCAGTGGTTGCATCCAGCCATCAGTTTGGCCTTGAGAGAAGAAAGTCGACTGATAAGTGAGCGAATGAAACATCTTCTTTATGAGGTAGAATTTTCTGAATGCAAATTTGTTTATTTTTCTGGTATATATTTGCGTATGATGCTTACATATCAGTAGATTTTACTGTAGCTTCAAAAGCTCCTGCAAAGTATATACTTATGTCAGAGATTTTGTGGGGTGGAAGTGTATGCATGATTGTATAGGATAGATGTGTCAAGAACCTCACTGCCGGCGGATTATTCAATTGTGTTATCAGTACCTTTAAAATTGCAGGGACAATTTAACATTCTTAGGCTTTTATCCTTTTCTCCTAAACATCCTCTTTCCCACTCCTTCAAAACCCAATTCAACCCTTCTCTCTGCATACGCTATAGGCATGGAATTCATAGAATCTACCATGTCCTGATATCTAGAATGACTACGAGTAAAATGCATTTCGATGAACTCTTTTGCTACTTCACCTGAATCAGTGCATTGGCTATCTCTTTACTCACTTGCATTTGAACTCATTTACATGCAAACTAATAAATATGGATTTTAGATGCCAATTCACTGATGTTAGCAATTTATTGGGTATCTATGGCAGTGAAGTTCAAGACTGTAATTTGCATGTCTAGTTCAGCAGAAACGTACACAGTTAATCCCTTGGATGTGTCAAGGTGGGACAATGGACACTTTCCTTAAAGCTGAACCTGAGTTTTGGAAAACAGAAAGAAAAAATGAAAATTAATGTGTAGAAAAAATGAAAATTAATATGTGTTCATATGTCTTCTGTATATGCTATGTCTTCTGTATATGCATGCGTATGTGAACATACATAGAGATAGATAGAGAGAGCATTAAACCATAATAAAAACAGATCAAAATTTGTATTGTATAGAACTCATGTTTTCACCTACTTGTGGAATAAGGTTATACCTTTCTGTTTCTGGTTCGTCCGTGGGTCCTGCTTCACACTTCTTTATGCTGTCTTCTTCCAAGGTGCCTGTAAGGGTTGCTGGAGGTCTGCTATTTGAGCTTTTGGGACAATCAGCTGGTGATCCATATGTGGAAGAGGATGACATTCCTGTTGTATTGCGCTCTTGGCAAGCACAGAATTTTTTATTGACTGCATTGCATGTAAAAGGACATGTTTCGAGAGTAAACGTTTTGGGAATCATAGAAGTTCAGGTTACCTCTCCTTGATGTAATCCTTTCAGTGGAATAGACCGCTGACTAGTTTGTATTCATTTGTGTGCAAGTTAATTCATTGGTTTACTAATTATATGTGCTGCTTTAATTAGGAGCTTCTGTCTGCTGGGGGTTATAATGTGCCGCGAACAGTGCATGAAGTCATTGCACAGCTAGCTTGCCGCTTAACTCGATGGGATGATAGGTTATTGATGTGATCCAATCCTTAGTTTATTTACTTATTTACTTTTTGTGCAGCAGTGACTGAAACTATATTGGCTAATACTTCTATCCATAATGTCATCTTTTCATCAGCATTATGGTTAATGCTATAACTAACTTTTTATCCTTCTTTATGTATAATCAGCTCTTCTTTTGTCTTCTCTTTTTATGTTTTATCAAATAAGTTTTTATCTAAGTTTATACCAAAAAATACAGTTTTGGAAAATAAACAAATCATGATATAAATAATTCCTTGGGATTTGCTGTCTTACATGCTTTGTTAAGGATATTTCTGATAGCAGAGATTCAGACCATGTATATTCTACTTTGTTTTTGGTGTATTACCTATCTTTTTCGGATGCCTATTAATTTCCAAGATATAATAAATTTTTGTTGATGTAAAGTGTGTTGATACCATGTGATGCTAGTTTTCTTCTTAAGTTTTCCTTTTCCTCTTTGATTTTGTCTTAGGTTATTTCGCAAATCCATATTTGGGGCTGCAGATGAGATTGAATTGAAGTTTATGCACAGGTTATAGAAAAAGATTTAAGCATATCTTCACACAAATTAGTTACTCCATTAATGTGCTTTCTCAGTGATGATATTAGTTGGTATGAACAGGAGAAACCAGGAAGACATGAATCTCTTCAGCATTATTTTGAACCAAGAAATTAGAAGGCTATCAAGACAGGTATATGAGCGCTATTGTTATTGTTTTGCAAGAACTTTCTGAATCAATTTTTAATGCTGTAACTCTCTCTGATTGTCTCCCTCAAGGGGCATGGCTAGATAGTTGAGAGCGGGGCTTAGCTTCAGTCAGGTCTCGGATTCGATTCCATGCTAGCCCCTCTTGTAAGAGCCTAAGGTAGCCAAGTTTTAACTGTAGGTGGAGCGCCAGTTGGGCCCTTGATGATGAGGTGTGCCCGCTTGACCCACTTGTGGAGTGGTGCGCCAGTTGGGCCCTCAGAGAGGTGTGCCCGCTTGGCCCGCCTACGGGGTATCCTCGAATTTAAAAAAAAAATCCAATTTTGTAATTACTGTAGTTTATCTTTACCTATTTTCTTAAATCAAGAAATATAAGTAGTTTTCCTTGGAGGAGCTCTGTCATGTCTCTTTAGATTTGGTCTACCTTGTTTGTTAAGGACATTAATATTTCCTTCCTGGTGCATATTCTGCAATTTATTTACTGGCAGAATTATTGAGAGCTGCTCTGGTGAAAGGTGCTAGCTAATGATGATTAAGCCATAGAATGCTTCCCAATGCACTAGAAGTTTATTGCTTCTTATTTAGGTTAAGTGAGTACCTTTTCAGAAAGTTTACTGAAACGGGGATGCCGACTGTTTCAGGTCATCAGAGTGAAATGGTCTTTGCATGCCAGAGAGGAAATCATTTTCGAGCTTCTCCAACATTTGAGGGGCAATTCAGCAAGAATGTTGTTAGAGGGAATAAGGAAGAGCACAAGGGAAATGATTGATGAGCAGGAAGCAGTTCGGGGTCGCTTGTTTACTATTCAAGATGTTATGCAAAGCACTGTTCGAGCATGGTTGCAGGTATGCGGAAATTTCATTGATGAAGATAACTGTTGCCTTAAGTTCCTCGCATATCATTTACATAACTTATTCTGATACTGTGGTATGATTTCAGGATAGAAGCCTTCGTGTAACCCACAACTTGGCTGTTTTTGGTGGCTGTGGCGTTGTTCTTACTATCATCACTGGTTTGTTTGGAATCAATGTTGATGGAATACCAGGAGCAGCCAATACTCCTTATGCATTTGGTCTCTTTACAGCCATTCTCATATTCATTGGTATTGTTCTAATAGGAGTTGGGTTAATTTACCTCGGTTTAAAGCAGCCAGTCACTGACGAACAGGTTGAAGTGAGGAAGTTGGAGTTGCAAGAGTTAGTAAAGTTGTTCCAGAAGGAGGCAGAAACTCATGCCCAGGTTCGGAAAAATGTTCAGAGGAATAGCTTACCACCAACCTCCGGAGATGCATTCTCAAATGATGTTGATTATATTCTCATCCAATGAAGACAGCCTTTACAATTGATTAACCTCATTCGCCTTCACTTCACTTTAGTACATATGGAAAAACCATGTGCCGTGTCGGGAAACTGAGGGAGAGGAAGCCTTTTACTTGCAGAAGATAAATTTCACACGCTTGTTTCTTTTTCACAAGAAGTTGTGGACGTTCAGATATGGTTATTACAGTACTGTATCATGTTGAGCCGTTAATGTTAAGAGAGAGAATGCTCCTGCTTGATAGTTCATACCGTTTTCAGTTAGGAGTATCTTATAATTGAGAATGTTAAGAGAAAGAATGCTACTGTTTGATATTAATGAGTTCTCACTTGTATAAGCGTTCATTCTATTATCCATTTCATTCAATCTTCAAAGCAATTACATTTAGTACTGGTCATTGATGAGTATGATGCAGCAGCCAATAGAATGGATAAAAGAAGAAAAAACAAACGGAACCATGTATGTTTTTCTTCTGTTGTCTGGAGCAGTCTGGAGCAGGTGTCAGTGGAGGGGGGATCCTCTGTCCCCCCTACCCTGTCCCTACCCAATCCCCCTTTGATCTTAGCCATCCATTCATGTGGGTCCCACATAGATGGATGGCTAAGATCAGAAGGAGACTGGGTAGGGACAGGGTAGAGGTACAGAGGATTTGGAGCCGGTGTCAGTGTCATTTAAGAAGAGATCTTTTTAGATGTTCACGAGCTGTAGCCAGAGCTTGAGTTAATGTCTGCCAGAGTTAAACAAAAGTAAATTACTTTTCAATAGAATAACAGAGCCTTTGAATGATCAACTATTGTTCAGAGAATCATTGAAAGAAAGGTTTATCTTTTTGTTGATTCAGTACCATTCTTTTCACTATTTAGGTTGTCTAAAAAAACAAATTTGGTGAAGTCAAATACCTGCTCAGACAGTGGAGCCCCAGCATCAACACTATGAGTTGCAACTTTCTCCGCAATCACACTTGCATCAGTTTCAAGAATGATACTGCAGAAGGTAGGAAAGAGTTAATTCTGTAATGAAGTGCCTTGACCTCTCTCCTTAGATCCTCTGTACCCTCTATTCTGTTCTAACCCTACTCTATTACATCTCAGCCATACATTTATATGGAACCCGCGTAAATGCATGATTGAGATGAAATAAAACAGGGTTAGAACAGAATAGAGGGTGCAGAGGATCACTGTCCCATGACCTCTCGAGGAACTGAAACAGAGCCAACAAGCTCTGCTGGTCAAATCCCCAGTCTTTCCATAGGAATTTAAGACTCATGCTATCATTAAGATGATCACATTTTGTAGTCTCATATTCAGACACACAGATGAGAACAACATTTTTATAAAAATCCAAGCTAGCTGCATGGTCAACCTCGATGTAGAAAAGTTCAAACTGCCTTTCACATAATGTTCAGAGACATGCAATACTCGGTCATATTTGTTTGTACCGTTTGTTCAAGATCGTCTTCTTTAATTTAAAAACCTACAAGGATAAGAAATCAAAGTCCTAAACTGTTTGAAGCATGTCATTTTACTAGCACAATTCACAATCTCCCTTTCCAATTATTTGCAGGCATGGTTGTTAATCTGTTTTCCAAGAACTTACCTCAGCCTCTGCTTTTGAAGAGCACAGAATTCACAAAAGTCAGATTTCACTTGAACTTTCCATATTCTGATGGGTGTGATCTTACTTAATAAGGTAAACACCATCAACATTATGACATTCTATAAATTTGCCTTTTAACATCCAACTTAATGACAATAAAGACTCAATGTTGGAGGTTTTTAGCTACAAGATTCAGTTGAGATTTTTTAGTGGCTTTCGAAAGTAAAGACTACTATGTACAAGTGATACAATTTAAGCACAAGAGATGTAAAGTCTGAAGGTAGGCACACGAAATATATATACAGTGGCCAGTGGATTCATCTCAGGAAAGGAAACTTAAACCTTACAGGGGCCAACAATGATAGAATTTTTGGCACCCTTACACAAATCACCCTGTACCTATAGATTACCATGAATCTAACTCCAACCCTTGTTACATATAAATGATCAATGCTTTGTTATGTGCTTAACATGAAACTACATACCCGCCGTCAACAATTTCGTCAAGGCATAAGAGAATGAGATCTAGATTCTCAAGTGCCTCTCTCTTGTCCACATTGCCTCTGAACAATATTAATTAGATAGGTTAGTGGTATGTAGTTTGTCAAAACCACAATCGATAGTAGCTTATGTGGAAGCATATAAAGGGGAGGGGTGAGAAGAATATGACAAAAACCTGAGTAGAAGGTCGACCGCATCAAAAAACCCCTGAAGGACTGAGGCTAAGATGATCTCATTCTCATCTTCACTTCCAGTAACAAAAAAGTGAAGATCTTGAACAAACTTGTAAACAACAACGTTTCCATCAAACAATGTTATCTCAACTGAAAATCAAACAATGTTATAACAACTATTTAGTTGCATTCTTCAGAATAACAGGTTCAGCGTAGTAGTTAAACACGAGCATATTATCCCATAAAAACTCTGTTGACAAGTGTTTATGACTATGATAACTGTTAACCAGAACCAAAAGCAAAAGAAAAAAGAGAACACAGTAGCAACAGAGTGAAACGCCTAGCAAATTAACCTTACAGTTGACCCTAGTCCACATATGATATCCCAATCCAGGGCAGATCTGAACCAGAAAATCCTATGGAGACGAACAAAATGACAAGTGCAACAGGAAAAATATATCAATACCAGAATAAATGGAACGCCATTAACTTGCCTTCAGTGCGGGCATTCGTCTTTTGTGTCTTGGTAAATACAGCCTTCTCAAAAGCTTCCTTGGCACTGTTTGTCGACCAATCATCAGAATAGTACTTCACAGCTATACGTTTTCCCTCAGAATCCAGCAGAAGGATATTTTTGACTGAAGGTGTCAACTCCTACGATCAACATTGTGTGAATCAAAAGGATCCAAGTTTCCCGAAGATGAAAAGAGAAAATCTAATCTTGGCCAACCCAATGGCTACTAATTCCAATCCCCTAAACAATTAGCTCAAAACGATGATACCAGAAACAAAGCTTAACCCATTTACACGCACCAACATGGAATACCATTTCCGTAGCATTTTTCCAAATTGCCAAGGAACAGTTTCTAGTTGACTTAAGCAAAACGGTAGATCTCACAACAAATATGAAGACAAAGTTCGATCAACTAAAACCCATGATAGATCTTACTAGAACAATCACCGTAACAAAAGCATCGAAAAATCAAAAACTTTTTCACTTCAAAAACCGAAACTTTACGCATACAATGTAGCTAGCTATCAATTAGTGCGCGAAAGTGTAAACTGGGAAGC
>JANTNU010000002.1:37792275-37811738 GCA_024752395.1 Erythroxylum havanense
AATCAGTAAATAGAAATGAGTAAGCTTTATTAAAACTATGTTTTTAAAGCACATCTCTTATTGTCAGCTGTTGTGTCAGATTATGAAATAATAATTTAAGGAGAGATTTGACAATACTTCTCTACGCATGCAGTAATATAAACTCATGATATCTTTATATAAACCCATGCAGTAATATATTTTCACTGATTAAAACCATATTTTGAAAGCCAAGATTATATATTTTAAAACCATATTTCTACGCAGACAGAAAGCCAAGATTATATATTTTGAAACACGCAGTCGCCTGCGTGTTTCAACGCAGACGATCTGCGTTGTTTACGCAGACAACGCAGACCTTCATCTGCGTTAAACATGCAGACGAAGGTCTGTGATATTTAACAGTAAAATAGTGCGATATTTTAACAGTAAAATAGAGAAGATAAGAACTACCTAGATGAGAGGAGAGCGCCTCTGTCGCAGGATAGACAAACGTAAGTGACGGGAATCATATAAAAAAGAGCTTTTTGAAAAAGCTGTATTTTAGCTTTTTAAAAAGCTGTTTCTACTTCAAAAGTGCTTTTGAAGTTTGAAGCCAAACACCCATTTTTTCTCAAAAATAACTTTTGCGGTAAAAAAAAGTGCTTTTGGGGTTTCCAAAAGCTGAACCAAACAGGGGCTTAATATGTACTTGAACATATGAAAAATAGTGAGTTATAAGAATTTACATGTGTGTTTTGGTTTATTCATTATATGAATTGACAAGGCTTAACCTTTTCTAGAATAAGTTTCTTTTATTTGTCATAAGCAAAAGTCGATTTATTATCCATTTGATTGTTATATAATACCAAAAATTCCAATTTGACTTGTAATTATGTAAGTCAATGTTTATACGTTGGTATATACTAGATTTTAATGATTCTACTCTTAATTAGTTATTTTTTGGAGCATAAGATCATTCAAAGCCTTAGGGCATGTGATGACAATGGGCGGGACATAGGCTTGGGCAATTGTTATGCTTATTTGTGTTAAGCTTAAGGCCCGAGACGCCAAAACCTGAGCCCAAGCCTAATCCGGGCTTTCCAGCCCTAATCCTAATCCAACCTAACCCATTTTTTTAATTTTTAAATTAAAATAAAAATGACATTATTTTACTCAAAATGATGTCATATTGGCTATATATTTTGAGCTTTAAGTCGGCCTCAATTTAGGCACATTGAGCTTGAGCCCAGAAGGATGGCTGATTTTTTGAAAAAAAAAGTTCGAGGCTCAAACTGAGGTCCAATCAACCTAAGCCATGTTGGGCCCTGGCCAAACTGCAAAGATTAACACCAAGCCATTATACCCTTTATGTTTTCTTCACTTTTTAGCCTTTTAATATCTTACCCTCTGTTGAGTTAGCTAAAAATTTTCATTGGTTTATTTTCCTTGTTCATTATTTATATCCATTTTTAAGCATTCTAAACTTTAACTTCAAGTTTATTGGAATAAAATCAAAACAAGAATGCTTGGTTTGAAAAAAAAAATATAGGTTCATCATTCTTTTTCTTTGGTATGGATTAATAAAAAATTTACATCTATATATAGTCACATATATACATTATTTAGCGGTGAAGTTTAAAAAGTTACCAACTTCAAGGAGATTAGTTTAAAGCATTGCTTTGCTAAAATACAGTCCTTTACTCAATGAGGACCAATGATGAGATTAAGCTAAGTAATGATTAACATTATTCAGGTTTCATGCAATAGAATAATTGTAACATCCCATCACTGATGGGAAGAGTAAATTGGTCATTTGAGATAGGTTAGGAGTTTAGAAACATATCTCGGCATGTTAATACATTAGATGACCTCTAAATATATATGAATGATAATTTTTGCACATGCACATGATTGTACATGCATTCATGACATTTCTCGGTATATGTGCCTAAATGTAATTTTTGTGAAATATGTGGTATTTGTGTTTGAAAAATTGAATTGGAGTAATTTATGTGTGTTTTACATTTTTAGGAAATTTTAGAAATTTTTCTGAGAAAATTTCTGGACTAGAAAAATTGCTAAGTGACGGACTGATGGGATTTTCAGTACTGGAAATGACTGTCCAATGGCACTGAAAAATTAGATATATGATTTTAGGATTTATTACTTTGAGCCATTGAAATTTGGAGAGGAATTGGAGTAGAAATTAAATTGTATTTGGAAAAAGACCTGAAGAGTGCTTAAAATCAGGACAAATGGGCGTACTTAGTCTTATAATTAATAGTTTTATAATCACCCTAAAGTGGAGGAGCCATTAGCATTAGATGGATTAGATTAATTTGTATTAAGGTTCTTTTATTAAATAGTATTAATTGATTTCTTTTGTCTTTTTTTTTTCCATTAAATGACAAGTGTCCTCACTCATTTAATGTTCTTGTCTTCTTCCCTTCATTCACTTACGACACTTTAAGTTGAGGAAGAGTAAAAACAAAGGTGATTTAAGTGCTTTCCTTCTCCTCCATCCGAAATTTCTTCTTCCTCCTACTCTCTTCTTCGTTTGTCTTCTCCTCTTGTTATTGCTCACAAAACTCTTTTAGCTTAATTATTCCTCTTCACTTGTACACATATTCAAGCCTAATTTTTCTACTTTCCTAGATATGGTGATTGTCGTGTGAGAGGAGGGAAGGAGGGGATTTGGTGAGTAAGTTGGAAGATTGAGAAGAATTGAAGCTTGATTAGGTAAGATTATGTTTTAAGTTTTGATTGTTCATTTAATGCATGAATTGTGATGTTTGTGCATCTAATTGCATGAGAATTGTGTTGGTTGAAATGGGTAGGATGTGTTCTTGATTGATTAAGGATGAATGTAAATGAATGAGTGAATATGTTTTGGATTGGTTTTGAAATGGTGTAAGTGTTTTGGATTGGTTTTATGACGTTAGATGAATGGAAATTTAGTGAAGAAAATTGTGTGTGTGTGCTGCCATTTTATGGCTAGGTGATTAAGTGAGGTTTTGATGAAATTTTGGTTGATTACTTGACTAATTGGGATGCTTATTGGCTTGGAAAAGGGTATGGAAGTGATAGCAATTGATTTAGGTATAAAAGCTGAAAATTTGATTTTGTATAGATTTCAATGTTTTAGTCATAACTTCTTCTATGGTTGAGCAATTGAAGTGATTGTTGGCTGAAATTAAACTTGAGAAGTTTGATTATATTTTATGGGAAGGAAGTGATGCTAAATTGTGCCTTGAAGGAGCTTAAATTTGGCCTTGAAAGTGAGTTGTAAGTGTTGTATGAACAATAATCCGAATCTTGTGACCTGAAACTTTGATGATTTTTTTTGGTTGATTTGGATTGAATTTACATCTTCTATGAAGAATGCAAAAATCAATGAAGGCTCTAAAGGGGTGAGAAACCCTTCCAAAGATTCTGTCCAAATTTACCATATGAGCAGTAACTGAACTAGGTCCAACCTCCATAAGTTTTTACTCCTAACTCCAAATAAGGCACATTATATACCATTAGAAAGCTCTAAATATGTGCTACAATCTTCAAGAAGACCCCTAATCCAATTCAATCTCTAAGAGGGTCAAAAACACAAACAAAGTTTCTGCCCAATAAAACAGTAAAACTACCATATGAACAGTAACTGCACTCTACTAAAAAAATCCTATCTTTCCATTCCTTATGCCAAAAATTCCACATTTTATACCAAAAGAAAGATCAAAACATGTTCTACAAGTTTCATGATAACTTGAAAGCAAATTCAATCTCTAAACAAATCAAATTCTCAATCAAAATTTCTGCCTATATAAGTCATTCTCAACAGTAACACCATCTTTCAAAAAGCATAACTTCCTATACCATTCTCAAAACATTACATACTCTATATCACTAAAAAGATCAGAAAACATGCTAAAATTCTCATGAAGGACTTAGAACCAAATTCCATTACTAACTAGGTCAAATTCTTCCATTAATGTGGTTGTCCTGCTTAAGAGTGTTAAGTCACCATAGAACCTAAACCACATCAAAACTTTACAAAATCATAATTTACAATCCACACATCCAAAATTAGCATACTATAGCTCATTTTAAAGCTAATTCATTCCATTACAACTTTTCATGAGACCACTTGAGCTAAGTAGAATCACAACAGTCCAAACTTTAGCTTCAATGTACAGTCACCACCAAACATATATGTAACACATTTTCTAGTACCAAGCCTATTAACATCCAAAAGTCAACAGGTTATAACTCTCAACCTAGACATCGAAAAATTTCATATTTAGCGGCGATAGAAAGATAACAAGAATATCTTCAAGTTTCATGAAGAGCAAATTAGCAAATTTAATCCAAATCAACCAAAAAAAATCATCAAAATTTCAGGTCACAAGGTTCGGATTACTGTTCATACAGCACCTACAACTCACTTTCAAGGCCAAATTCAAGCTCCTTCAATCTTATTAGGATCGACCTGAATACCCTCTCCGGTCACTATGTGGCCCAGAAATACTACCTCATCCAGCCAAAATTTACACATACTGAATTTGACATATAGCTGCTTCTCCCTCATAAGCTGCAAAATCACCCTCAAATGCTTAGCATGCTCCTGTCCGCTCTTCAAATACACCAAGATGTCATCAATGAATACAATAACAAACTGATCAAGGTAGGGCTGAAAGACCTTATTCATCAAGATCATAAAAGCTATCGGGACATTAGTCAACCCAAACGGCATAACTAGGAACTCGAAATGCCCATACCTACTACTAAATGCACTCTTAGGCACATCAGCCTCTGCTATCTTTAGCTGATAATACCCTGACCTCAGATCCAACTTAGTGAACACCTGAGCTCCCTGCAACTGATCAAATAAGTCATCGATTCTATGTAGTGGATACTTATTCTTCACTGTCACCTGATTCAGCTGCCTATAATTGATACACAATCTCAGAGTTTCATTCTTTTTCTTCACAAACAATACCGGAGTTTCCCAAGATGAGACACTGGGCCTGATAAACCCTTCTCCAGTAACTGAGCCTTCGGCTCCCTCAATTCCACAAGTGTCATCCTATATGGAGGTATAAATATAGAAGCAGTACCTGGAACGAGGTCAATAGTGTACTCTATTTCCCGATCTGGCGGTAAACCCGGTAACTCATCAGGAAACACATATGAAAATTTCCTAACTACGGGAATATCTTGCAGCCTCTGCTCGACACTAGTGTCAATAACATGGGCCAGATAGGTCTCACATCCTCCCTGCATCAATTTCAGGGCACTCAGGAAGGAGATCATCCGGGTTGGCACTGCCTGACTAACTCCTCTGAACACTGCTCTAGGCTGACCAGGAGACTCTAAGACAACCCCCTTGGTGTAGCAGTCCATGATGGTCCTATGGGCAGTAAGCCAGTCCATCCTCAAAATCACATCTATCTCTCTCAATGGTAACACTATAAGGTCTGCCCTCAACACTGCTTGATTAATCTGGATCAAGCACCCCTTGCAGTCCTCTCCCAATGCAGTAGTACTACCTAGAGGTGTACTCACCTCTAGCCCATAATGTAATATCTCCCTATCCTCATGCAATCTACATGCCAAATGCGGTGCAATAAATGAGTGTGTGGATCCTGGATCTAGCAGTGCAAATGCTTCAATATCAGAAATAAGAGACACACCTGCTACCACATCTGGAGAATCTTGGGCCTCCTGCCTAGTCATGGCATAGACCCTGGCCTGGGACTGTGGTCGGTTACCCCGTCCCTCAGTCCTCACAAAAGACCCCTCTGCTCTGCCTCGGCCTCTACCTTGGCCCCTCTGTCCAGATCCACCACCTCGACTCTGCTGTACCGTAGTATTACTGCCTGATCTCCCACTGATGGCAGACTGAGCTCCCACAGTAGCAGGGCAATCCTTGATCTGATGATCCATGGAGCCGCATTTAAGGCAGGCTCCAGTCAATCGCCAATACTCACCACTGTGCCTCTTCTCGCAGTGCTCACAAACTGGAAGAATCTGCCCTGTACCTCTACCACTACCACTGCCAGTCTGAACAAACCTCCCTCTCTGCCTATATCCGGACTGTCTAAATCCTCCCGGTGACCTGAAAGTCCTTCTCTGGCGCTTGCTAAAACTTCTGCCAGAACTGTCCTGACTGTCACTCGGTCTCTTACCCCTGGACCCCTGACCAGTCTCAGCCTCTCGTTGTCTCATCAGCTGCTCAACTCGCACTGTAGCAGCTCTCAGTTCAACAAAGGTGCCCATATCTGATCGGGTTAACCTGGTACGAATTTCCAAATTGAGGTCATTCTCAAACCTCTGGCACCTATCTGCCTCAGTGAAAATCAAAGCAGTAGCATATCCAATGAGCTCATTGAACCTCACCTCATACTCTGCCACTGTCATCTTACCCTGCTTCAACTCCAGGAATTCCTTCATCTTCATCTCAAGATAAACCTTGGGTATATAATTATCTTTAAATGCCCTTAGAAAATCCTCCCATGTCAGTAGGCAAGGCCTGGTGGTACTGCCTGGGACAGTCTTCTACCAATGATAAGCTAGGCCCTGCAGAAGAGAGACTGCATAATCAAATCACTCATCTGAATCACAATCCATCTGGTCGAAGACTCTCTCAGTCCTCTCCAGTCATCCCTCAGCCTCAGCAGGGTTTGTGCTGCCATAGAAATCCACAGCCCCCTACTTGCGCAGTCTGTTATACCTCCTCTCCCGTCTCGCGGGAACTCTAGGAGGCAGCTCCTCAGATCGAGGCATCAAGGACTCCCCACTGGCTCCGACTGATCCTTGATCAGCTGGTTGATCAATCTGATCACCTAGAACGGATGACCTATAACAAAACAATAAGTCCGATCAATTGCTACATTTCTCATAATAATTCAGGCCTACATATGTACTAGTCCCAACAGATGCCAAACCATGCTCTGATACCACCTAAATGTAGCACCCCCTTATCATAGGGTATACACCGGGACGCCCGTAGGTCATTCTCTGATCTTTTTAGTGATATAGAGTATGTAATTTTTCGAGAATGGGATAGGAAGCTATGCTTTTTCAAAGACGGTGTTACTGTTGAGAATGACTTATATAGGTAGAAACTTTGATTGAGAATTTGATTTGTTTAGAGATTGAATTTATTTTCAAGTTATTCATGAAACTTGTAGAACATGTTTTGATCTTTCTTTTGGTATAAAATGTGGAATTTTTAGCATAAGGAATGGAAAGTTAGGATTTTTTTTAGTAGAGTGCAGTTACTGTTCATATGGTAGTTTTACTGTTTCATTGAGCAGAAACTTTGTTTGTGTTTTTGACCCTCTTAGAGATTGTATTGGATTGAGGGTCTTCTTGAAGATTGTAGCACATGTTTAGAGCTTTCTAATGGTATATAATGTGCTTTATTTGGAGTTAGATATAATATGCAATTTTAGGGATTTGGAGTAAGAAGTTATGAGGATTGAAAGAACATAGTTACTGTTCATACGGTCATTTTATGGGCAGTAACTTTGAAGTAGTATTTGACACCCTTAAAGGTGAGATTGATTTGTGAGCCCTTCATGGAACTTGTAGGGTTTCTTGTGATCTTTCCAATGAGACCTCATTTGTAATCTTTGGACTTTTGTGTGAAAAATTAGGTGTTAAGGAAGCAAATGAAGGAATCTTTGAATTCCTTAAATTTATTAGTTTTATTATTAGTTTTAATTATCAATGGTATTATTTTCCTTTCTACATAACTGTTTCGTCCGACCTCCGATCGACTCGATTTTTGAGGCATCGGATTCGTGTAATATTTAATTTTATTTATTTGTGAAATTGAAAATTTTTAGAGATGAAATTGACAGGGATTAATTAGGTCAAAATGAGGGGACCGTGTAATGATTTTTTTGATCCGTCTTTTATTAATAATTAGACCTATAGAGGTCCGAATTGAGTTATTTTAGTGTCTATGGCTTTCTAATTTTTAGAAGAAATTTTTGTGATAGGAAATTGTGGAATAGTGTTGGGAATGTCACGAACATGCGTTGTACATATTTTAATTGCTACATGTGCATTATTTAATCTTTCTGATTGTACATTTGGTAATGTTTAAATATTTTGACTGTTATAGAGGCGCATTTGGAACGTCATCCCACAGACGTTGCCAAGACTTCTAGGCATTAGCTTGGAAGCTATTGGTGAGTGACCTAGATGGTTTCTCAATCATTATTTGTTTATAATTCTGCACTTATAACTCTGTGGAGAATAATGGTGGGCTTGTGCGTTGTTTATGACTGAATTTCGGACTGAAGGTGTCCGATGTATTGGGAGATTATGGCATAGAAGTGCTGTTGGATGTGAATTTGTGAACTATCTGCTTAAGATGTGCTACTTTGTGACATTTGTGTTGATTGTGCCTTATATACTGATTCATTTTGGACATATGCATTTCATGCATGAAGGTATGATCAGATAATGAAAGTTGTGACCGGAGCAGCCACCGAGAGCTTAAAGCTCAACGTATTTAGGCCTCGAGTCTACAGTGATTCAGAACCTCAGGCTCACCGATTAATGCGCCCTTATTGGGACAGTTTAGACGCTCGGTCACAACAACGTAATAAATGAGAAAAGTGTCACATACGCATTGCATATGCATTTGATTGAATGCCTTTGATTGAGTGAAAGGCAAAATGCCTTGTGCTTATGTGAATAATCATGTGGTACTTCTGAATGTGCTATTATGAGATAATTGTGATATGATTGTGTATTGCATGAATTTAGTGAACCATCAATGATGGTTACCTCACTGAGTTCACAAACTCACCCAAAATTGTAACTTATTTTTCAGGATCGAGAGAGTAGACTCCTAGCTCCAGAGAGATTTTTCCTGCCGTGTAGATCGTGTTGACAACAGAAGTCATGGCTCACAAGTCGGTCAGCTGACATTTTTGAGGGATGACCTAGTTAGGCTTTTTGTATTAGATTTCTTTTGGAGTAATGTACAGACAGTGAAAAACTGACAGATATGTAAATTACTGCTTTGATGAAATATAATGAAGAAGAATTTTTGGTTTCAAAAGTTTATGATTTTTATACTGATGCTTTTTATGATGCCATGTGAAATGTTATAGTGATTGTTCGTAGCTCGCCATTATCGTAGGATATGTATCGGAATGACCTACGGGCGTCCCCATGTATACCATATGGTAAGGGGGTGCTACAATAATGGCAACAATATTTAAAAGAAAAATTAGCTTATAATCATGTACATGTTATAGAAAATTCCTTAGCTCAATAAAACTGTTATTATAGATTTTCACCTATTCCACCTCCTAGTAGAACCAACAAAAAATCCTAAAATGTTTCCAACATCATTCCAATAAATTCCTTTAAATAACAATAAGCGAAGTTCTAAAGTAGAATCACTAGGATATTGAATAATATTTTGTTACAATCCTCAACTAAGTTTATAAACTAATCTTAATGCGTGTACAAGAAAACAAATTTCACAATTATCCAAAAGCATAGAAAGTTTCACTTGAACCTATGAATGATGACAAATAAAAAAAACAATCAATTTAAGTTTCTCATACACGCTTCTCCTCCCTCCATCGTCTTGAACTTCTATTTCCACTTATAGTAACTTTTAATGGCAACCATTAATAATACAATACTCATTATTTTAGTTTTCAACTTCAATTTTTTTCTTCTTTTAGCTTATTTATCTTCTTTAACATGCAAATATGATATTCAAAGCTCTTTTTCACATTTGAGGAAAAATCACTCAAAAGATTAACAATTTTTATGTTTATTTTTTCAATACACATGGAACATAACTAGTAGTTTGCTTGTTAAGGTGGTGCAGAAATTCCTACATTTAGGTTGGGTGTCGAGGGAGATGCATGCCTTGCACATTTCTCCCCAAACGACTTCAGACCTCTGTCTTGTTTCAACATACTTTATAAGGTGATAACTAAACTGCTGGCAAATAGACTTAGATGACTTCAAATCTTCTGTTCCATTTTTATTGTGCCCATGTGTTTCGTCTAATCTTCTGTTCCATTTTTGTTGTGCCCATGTGTTTCGTCTAATTTCTTTCCTCGAGGTCTTTAACCTTTTTTAGTAAACCTGAGCTATTTGTCATGTGCCTTGACCTTGACTTTTAGCTTAACTCATTATTATTATTAATCCTAATAAAAGTTCTTGGTGTGTATATAAGTGAAAGAGTATATATTCATATTATGTCTATCTTCTAGCTAAAGTTTCTCTTATATCTATGATTCATCAATATTAAGGTGCTTTCATTCATGGTAAATCAATTTTTGATAATATCCTACTAGTTCAGGAGCTAATAAAGGATTACAACTCTAATAAATCAATCAAAGTATGTGCTATCAAAATAGATTTCTCTAAGGGCTCTGACAACATCAATTAGAGTTTTATCTCTAGCAGTTTGAAATGGTTTGGTATCCCTTCTAAATTCACTTCTTAGATTAAGGAGTGCATCTCAACACCTTCTTATAATGTGCTTTTAAAGGCTTTAATGGGATAAGGTAGGGTGATACTTTATCACCATCTCTGTTTGCAATCTCTATGGAAATTCTTAAAAAAATTATCAGATATAACATTTCAGGAAATTCAAACTTCTCCTATCACCGCACATGTGAGGTATTGCAACTCATTCGTCTTAGTTTCACTGATGATTTAATGATGTTTTGTGCTACAAATTAGAAGTCAATATTAATCTTACACAAATCTCTCATAGAGTTTTGCAGAATCTCTGACTTGAAAGTTAACTTCCTGAAAAAAAAAGGTATATTTTTCTTAGGACTAATACTGATAGTCTGGCGGGGAAATTTAGTTTGAATATTCAAAACCTTCCCTTCTAATATCTGGAGGTACCTACATCCTCAAAGAAGCTGAAGTACCATGATTGCTTGATGCTGTTGGAAAGATATAAAAGTAAGGTTATTGCCTAGCAAAACATATTTCTTTCTCAAGTAAGGAGAGTTCAACTAATTACTTCAGTCCTAAATAACCTGCACTACCACTGGAACTAACACCTACTTCTTCCAGAGAAAATCATTAAAGATATTGAAAGATGTGTGAAGAGTTTCCTCTGGTCTGGAAAAGTAGAAGATTCCAAGGGGAATAAGGTGAAATGGGACCATCTTTGTTGGAAGAAGCAAGAAGGAGGGATGGGATTGATTCTTTTTAGATGATCCAAACCAAGATAATTGCTAAGAGAATTTGAAAGTTTCTCAATGATAGAAAGGCTTTATGAAGCAAATGGATAAATGCCTACTATTTGAGAAATTCTATTTTTTGGCAATTGGAAGAGAAGATGAAGCATTCTTAGCCTTTCATCAACATTTTAAGGCATAAATACAATATTTATTCCCTAATCAAAATGAAGATTAGAAATGATGAAGATTTTTAGAATTGGTTTGACAATAGAACACCTCATAGTCAATTTATTAAGAGCACTGAGCTAATCTCTCTATTAGGTAGATGGACAATGAGCAATAAGGTCCACATATTATTGCTAATAATGAGTGGAAGATCACAAGAAGAGGAGTATTTCAAGATTATCTCCTTAGATACATGCCTATTTCATCCATCAAGGATAAACTAATATAGTCTGCTAGCAGTAATGGAGAATTCATCATCTCTTCTTACTTAAAAGCTATAAGACCTCATTATACTAGTGTTCCTTAGTATAATATAGTCTGGAAAGGATCTTTGATGCTTAAGGCTTCTTTTGTAACCTGGTTGGCAGCTAAAGGAAAGTTGAAGGTCAAAGATAAACTAAAAGGAAGCAATGACTAGATTTGTATCCTATGCAACAATTCCTTGAAATTGCTAATAAGTTGTTCTTTAAATGTAGGTTTTCTTTTACAATATGGGCAATGATGCGGCACAAAATAAATTTAGTTTGCCCCGAGAACGATCGAGGAAATATTTTGATTTGGGTTGAAAATCTCTATAAAAGGATTGCAGAAGATAGTAAATGCCTGAGTCCAATGGTAACTTGTTCTATCTACTCGATTTAGTTTGAAAGAAACCAAAAAATCTTCAAGGATGTTCACACGAACAAATATGTTATTGTAAATAGGACTTATTGTTGGATCATAGGGATTATGATAGCTAACCAGGCTATTGATAGCCTAAATTCTTCTATGAAGTATAATTGGGGTATGGAGTAATCAAGCCTTATCTATTTTTTTATTAATTTATGGCTTTTCTACGAGGACTTGTTTCCTAACCTCATAGTTTTATAATTATTGTTCCTATAGCCTTTTAATTACCTTGATTGCCTTTTGGCATTTTCAATGATATTTATTTATTTATCAAAAAAATTTGATGCTAAAATTAAAGAAGCAGTAATATTGAGATTAAAAACTTAGACAACTAATGAAACTATAAAATGAAGAAATAATTCACTCTTTGTAGAGTATAAGAACCAAAGTATCTTTCAAGGTTTCTCTCAGGGTATAAAGTTGGTATAATAGCCATTAACCCATAAAAATAAAAAATTCTTCGTCTAACCCAACTGCAAAACTTGCATATATTTTTGGACTCATAAAGCTCACTCAATCTTAACCAATTGTGTCAGAGATTATATCATGATAAGAAGTTTATTTTAGAGTTCAAAGCTAATAATAAACTAGAATCTTAATTGAGAAAAATTAATTATTTTTTTACAAAATCAGAGTCCTATTCAATTAATATAGGAAGTAAAACACGATTAATTAGGATCTAATCTTTAATCCACTGATATTTAATTATCAAGGGCTTACAACACAATTAAAATAGTGGAAGAAAAATAATACTTATCATCAAAGTTAAAATAGTCGTCTAGATCTTCATGCATCATCAATATACTTCATTTCTTACTTTAATTGCAATTCCCTTGTTATCAATAACCTTAGGCTTAAAAGAGTAAAAGTCTTGAATACTACATTCTTACAACTTGGCTTACAATTTGGTGACTAAACCAAGAAGTGAAAATAGTAGGTATGACTTCAGATTTGTTTGTTGATAAAGAGAAAAGCTGACATATGGCTTGGAGACAGATACATGCAAGCAAACCGATTCATATAAAATCAACTAAAACACAAAACTTCATGAAACACTTGATACAAAAAAGGATAGCCAACAGGAAGGAGGAAAAATACCCAGTTTGAAAGTTTAAACCCTATTGTTAAACCCCATAAAGCCTAGGCTTGAAAGAACGAAGAGGCAGAGGAGAGGAGATACAAAAAATGATGCTTCCCAGGCAACAATACAGAGGAGAGGAGGATGGGTACGAGTTATAGCGTATAAGCTATGAGTTGAGTTGTGTTTAGCCCATGTGAATGCTTACTTGTGATAGACTTTTACCGGGAGTTAAATGGATTGGATAGTCATGCAAACAACTACTATATGAATGAATTCGAGCCAAGTCCTTTGTGAGGATAGCTGCTGAATAACGTTAGAGAGTGTATGATCTTAAGAGTTCCATGTGCAGTGTAATTTGATTGCTTGCCATATTCTGTTGGTCATCTCACATATGAAGAACAAATGGTCCCTCCCTGGTTTCTTCTGCTATTGAACAAAATGAACAAGATGCGTTTATGCTTAAATATTTAACACGATATGTAGGGTTGAGTCGGTTTTGTACAACAAGCCATAAGATAAAGGTTCATCCGTAGAGTGTCTCTCATGATTCAATTAGAAAGGTAGTCAGTAGGTCGATTGTGTTAGAGCAAGATCTTCTGTCCAAGATTACTCTGTTCTATCATGTCAATTGAATCATAACTATTTATTTATGTAAGTCTCGTATAAGTTCCGTATAAATAAATGGTTAAGATTCAAATGGATAGAATAAGACAGAGTAATGTTAGATAAAGGATCTGCACTTATTGAGATAGAAGAAAGTGTCATGGTTAAAAGGATTGGGAGGATAATGGGGTTGCAACTTGCAAGTGAGTAAGGTTTGCAGGAAATGCCAACCTCCTTCCAACGATGGAGGAGTCAAGTTTACTGTAGAGTGGGAGGTTGGTAAAGGTCCTGAGCATACTTGAAGAATTAATGGCATTCTGACCCGACCAGATGTCATATCACAGTGATATCAACTTCTCATGATTAAATATTAACAGAGCATAAAATATTATGACTAATTTATATATATATTTTTTAGAAAAAAATCATTTTGGATGGATACATTTATTGACTTTTAATAATTAATGGACTAATCATTAAATCATTAAATGTGATAATTGCCTTTTAATTAGTTGAAAAGTATATATATTTCTTTTTTAAAATATTTTGGATGGATCCATTTATTAATTTTAATAGTTGATGTAATAATTAAATGTGACAATTGCATTGGCTTTTAATTAGTTGAGAAGTAATTGTCAATAGGCATACCTACTTCTCAACTAATTAAAAGTTTCCTTCCAGAGTTTCTTATTATAGTCTGGGCTACATGTAACGTGATCATCACGGACTTTTGTATCGTAGACAATGCGTTGATTAGGACGGTTGTGTTTTTTTTTCTTTCCATTGTAAAAAAAAAAAGTAAATACATACCTAAGGTCAAGCCGAGTCAGGCCTAGCTTGACTCAGCTCGGCTTGGCTTGAAGTTAACTAGTCAAGTTCAGGTTGACTCGATCCCTAGACCTTGCCTGACCTGAGGCACAATTAAAAATAACAAAATAATGTTATTTTAAAATTTTTTAAAATATTAACATGCTCAAACCTCGAGTCTGGCTCAGGTTTGAAATAACCCAATTTAGTTTATTGTCATCTAGATGTGTGCTTTTTAAAATCAGAGCAATTGCTCTTATGATTGTCATTAACATCTCGAAATGATAGATTATGTCACGTGTTAGAGTTTAAATTAACTTTACACATGAGGGGGTGCGTTGAAATATAAAGTGTGAGTTTGTCCCACATTGAAGAAAAAGAGGAAAGAAAACTAACATATAAGTCTAGTGAACTACTACACTTATCACTAATTGATTTTAAGATAGAATCTTATTTGAGCTTGTGTGTGGTTTAACTTTCGTTCTTGTGTGAAGTCTATAAGCTTATTGTAAATTCTAACGTGATATAGTTATAGTTTTTAAATTTAACAAAAAAAACATTTGTCTTAATATTATATTATAATTTTAGTAAATTTTTATAAAATAATATTTTCAAATTTTTATTAATTAGGCAAGTATTATGAATTATTTATTAAAAATAAGTAATAAAAATCTATTAACGTTATTAAATAATATAATGATAGTTTTAAGGTTATATTATACATAGTAAATAACTAAATACATAATTAGTAGTATCTATTGTCTTAGTGTGGAGTATCCGATTAACAACGTAATTGACATATTATTACGTCAATCCGGAGATTTACTCAATGTATAACTAAAGTTTAACATTTATTAATTAATTTCTGGGTAAACAAACAAACAAAGATGGAAATCTGATGCTCCACTCCTTCTTGTTGTAACTATAATTGATAGCAAAAGAGCAACCAAAACGCCAATCTCAAAGCACCAAACACCTAATCCGACCGCTTGAGAGCGACCTCTCCTCCGCCATTTTCATTTCTTCAAAATCCTATTCTTCAAGCAAACTCTTCTCTGCCAATCGCATCCTTTCTCTATCAGTTGTTTGGTTCTAATATTTATGAGCCTGCCATCTGGATCATTATCTATCTAACGCCCATCCCTCTCTTCTATTCTACCCTCTCCTTTTCCACACTCTCTGTTCTTTTGAATGGTTCTTTCTGTTTGACGATTCGGCGTTTGGATCGGAAAATGGCTGTGTTGGACCCAATCACGCCCGGGCAGGTGTGTTCCGGTTTAGATTTGGGTTATGTTGGGGGCGTAGGTTTGGATCATTATGCAATCTGAACAACTTTGTTTGGAAATCACTGTTTTAATTTGTATGAAAAAAGTATCGAGACGAAAAAGCGGTTTTGAGTTTGAAGTAGTTATGAATTCTTTTATTTCAGTTTTCTGATTGCTTTTGTCAATAATGCCATCAGAGGTTGATCAGTAGTTAGGTTCTGGTGTATCTGATTTGAATTTTACTAAGCATGGATAACGATGCAGTTTTGTTCAAATGCGGGGTCTATGTTTGAAAAATACTCTTCTTTGGTTACGTTTTGTTTCGCTTCTTATAGTTTTTCAAAATCTGAATCTTGTTACTTGTTGGTCAACTTCCTTTACGGAAATGAGTGCTCTGCTTTTGTAATGAAATGTTCTAGTTTTTCAAAATCTGAATCTTTTTACTTGTTGGTCAACTTCCTTTACTGTAACGAGCGCTATGCTTATGTAATTAAATGTTCTTTGTTATACCATAGGTGTCCTTTCTGCTAGGAATTATCCCAGTATTTGTTGCGTGGATATTTTCGGAGCTCTTGGAGTATAAAAAATCGTCATCACCTCCTAAACTGTGAGTTTTCTTTTTCCTTTATGTTCTAATTGAGGGTCACTGAACTTGTTTCTGATCTTGAACTGGTGCCTCTCTTTAGACACATTTAACGCATTGTAGTTTTTGCTGAAAAGCAAAGGATTTTCTTTTATGAAGAGATGGCATAGCCAATCAATAATAGAACCACGTGAAATAGTCTGGGGATATAGAGCAATTCCTCCATGTAGTTGTATTCCATGCCAAAGTAGTGAAGAAATAATTCTCCATTTTAAGAAATGATACAAACTCTTTGGGCTAATATATATCCTGTAATTGTCTGAATTATTCATTAAACACTGTATCCTAGTGGTACAATGGTGATGATTTCACATGCAAGAGACAACTTGGAATACCAAGGCATTTTTATATTTTTGCTGAACTTAATCTTTCTGGAATGCAGCCATTCGGACAATAACCTAGTTGAATTGGGAACCGAACCAGTCAAGGAAGATGATCGGGCTGTTTTGCTGGAAAGTGGTCTAACAAGATCAGCATCATCAAAATTTAATAGTTCATCCATCAAAACAAACTTAATTAGGTCTGCTGTTATGTTATTGTAGTATCCTTGTGAGTTATTCTACAACTGCGTTGAAGATTTTTTCTTACCTTCTGCTTATTGGATCCTAGGTTCATCACTATGGATGACTCTTTCTTGCTAGAAAACCGAGCAACACTGAGAGCAATGTAAGCTAATATACTTGTTGAATATGTATATAACTGTATTAATAAATATCTTGGGAATTCTTAAAGTGTCTTAATATTTCAAAAACTCATGTAGGTCTGAGTTTGGGGCACTTCTATTTTATTTCTACATCAGCGACCGCACAAACCTATTAGGGGAATCTACCAAGGTACCCTTATTCTTTACTTTTTATTTATGTTTTATTGCTTGTTCTTAATTTTCATTAGGACTTGAATGATAAAAATGCATGGTGATTTTCATGTAGCCTTAGTTCTGTTTTTATTTGATCGTTCCATATGCTATACTTTATTTTCTTGACATATATTCATCTCCAACATTTAGAGATATTCTTTAATGGTAAGGAAACAGAATGAAATGAACGTAGTGTGCAGAAGCACCGTTCTTCGGTTGCATGTTTTTGATTCTTAAAATAGCGATCTTTATGCTTCCGTAGTTAATGATTGATCTTTTGTGAAGAATCATTGAACCATTGCCCCTGTCTGAGTAACAAGTGGTTTGAGAGAGTGATGGCCTGCCAAGCATTGCAGGTGGGGATCATTATGGGTTTTTTGCTTCATTGGAATAACTGCACTATTCCCTAAATATCCCATCTCTGACAAAAAGGTGAAAGAAATAAACAAGAGTAATCATGTCTTTGTGCAAAGTCGTAGATTTTCTAAGAAAAGAATGACTCATTTCTAGCTAGATAAGGAAGCTGCTAATACATACTTCATATGCGTTCCCCTATATGGAGTTCTGAATCGTCCATATTAATCCTTTTTCTTGGATGGTCTCTCTTGTGCAGAAATACAATCGTGATCTTTTTCTCTTCCTCTACTTCCTGCTTGTTATAGTATCAGCTATGACTTCCTTCAGAAAGCATTCTGAAAAGTCAGCATTTTCTGGAAAATCCATACTTTATTTGAACCGGCATCAAACTGAGGAGTGGAAAGGATGGATGCAGGCAAGTGTTTGTCCATACTCTATAGTATTTATTTTTCATCGCTTTTGTGATATAATATTTGTTACCTAATGCTGAAGAAACTTTGCTCTAATATTGATCGTGGATTATAAAATGTACATTTGGGATTCTCTTATATACACTTTAAAATTGATTTGGATTGTAGTTCGGTACACGGCTTACCTCTTTTTGTTTATAATGTGTGTATGACAGATTGAGGCTCCCTTGTCAAGTAACAGTTAACATATTGCATAGTTTATGCATTCTTGCACATCTTCTGTTTTAGCACTTCCTCTTCATATTTATCTGTTTAATTATCAGTATTTCTTGGTATATTTTTGGTAATGTTTATATGATGGTACTACTACTAGGCTTTTCCGCTTTTGCTATGGGGACCAAAATTATGTTTAGTTACAACTACATACCCAATAATCCTAGTGGCATCATAATTATGATAATAACCAGAATCAAGCTACTAATTGGGACTTGATGTAGAATATTTGGTCACCAGGACTTTTATTTTCATTAAATCAATTGGAACTCTGATAGGGGGAATAGCTTATGAACATCCTAATGAAACAAGAATGCTTCTATGAAAGTCTTGTCTTTATATGTGCAATTGCATGTTTTAAGTCCATTATAAAGATTCTCAAAATTTACTCTTAGTTGCTTCATTCTTTGTGGGGCACAATTTCTGAAACTGCATTGACCCAATTTTGAATGGTTTTCATTTCCCGTCTTTCTGAACAGGTTCTTTTCTTAATGTATCATTACTTTGCTGCGGCTGAGATATACAATGCAATACGTGTCTTTATTGCCGCATATGTTTGGATGACTGGATTTGGCAACTTCTCATATTATTACATTAGAAAGGATTTTAGCCTTGCACGCTTCACTCAGGTGATGTCAATGATACTAGTCGTTACTTCTTTGGCAAGCTGGTCTGTCAAGTTTAGAAATTTTGTTGATTTGTGCTCATTAAATTGACTAAATAATATTTTGTTGCAGATGATGTGGCGACTCAATTTCTTTGTGGCATTTTGCTGTATTGTTCTCAACAATGACTACATGCTCTACTATATCTGCCCAATGCATACTCTGTTCACTTTAATGGTGTATGGGGCTCTAGGCATACTTAACAAGTATAACGAGAATAGCTCAGTGATGGCTCTGAAGATTCTTTCATGCTTTCTTGTGGTTATCTTGATCTGGGAAGTTCCAGGAGTTTTTGACATTCTCTGGAGTCCTTTAACATTCTTACTCGGTAAAAATGGCACAAAATTTCTCCATTTTCGTTTATATCCATGTGCTTGCAAATTATTGGATGAGGGCTTAGTGGACTTTGATGTACTTGATAGGCTGATTCTGATTTCTTGTGATTAGTTTATTTTGCAACAATTGTGT
>JANTNU010000002.1:37976404-38005054 GCA_024752395.1 Erythroxylum havanense
TTTCACTCCAATTTTATATGCAAAACCTGATCTGTACAATTATAACCAAATTTCCACTTTACACGATTAAATCGGGACATGTCATACACGTATGTACATTCATATACTTATGCCATCAATGCATGTGCAATTCACATTAGCCTGTACTCAATCCTAACCCGATCCAAATTACAGATATACCCATCACCTCGGTAACGAGATGCTACACAATAGGTGGATTTACAAAAGTAGTAATTCCTAAATCAAAATGTATGGCATAGCTCGTGAACCAATTAGCGCATCTGTTGCTCTCTCGATAAATGTGGCGATGGATAACCGTGCAGTTTCGAGTGAACAGTACATAAATACTATGTACTAGGAGATTGAGAGCTCTAGAATGGTTAGCCGTGGACAATAGGAGATTGATCACCGCAATCGAGTCTACTTCGAGTTCAATCAGACGATAGCCTAGGCTTCAGGCGAGTGTGAGTCTTGTATACACTCCCTACAATTCCGCAATCACTGACGAGCACACGCCAAGATTCTGGCTGAAGTCTTCGAGCCAATTGCCTCCATTGTCCTGTATGATGCCGCCTGCTGTAGTAGATAGTGGGTACCATTTGTACCCTCCATCTGTGTTTAGCTTAACCCACCCAGTAGGAGACTTGCACCATCCAATCAACTGTGCATGTCGAGACCTATAGCTCGAGCCCGCTCCACCTTGTCACCTGGATGCTTGTCTGCATAAGACAAAATAACAGAAATAGATGAGGACAGTCAAAAGAAATGCTCATCAAAGAGGGATCAATTACGTCAGGTTCAAAGAAATCAACAGGTAACGCTAAACAGGATAGACCAATCGTGCACAAAAACTTGGTGATGAGAATGAAGATTGGTGGTGAGCCAGTTTTGGGCTGACATACGAAAGAGCTCAGTAGTGATTATGTGCGAAGGAAAAGAGCTCCATACTTGTTGGACTTTGCGGCAATCGCACACAATATGTTGTGCGGATTCCTTGAGACCACATTGAGAACATGCTCCATCCATAGTGAGGTGTCGTCGAACCTAATGTTGATTTGAGAGTAATCGATCGTGAGCGAAGAGCTAGAGATAGAAGCGAATGCGTTAAGGACCGTTCTACTTCCAAATGAACTTCCAAATACCATGATGCGAGATTTCCTCGTGATCCATAAGCAGGGAGTATGCGAACGTTATTGTGAAGTGTCCTCTGTCAGAAATATCCTAGATTAACTTATCCTAACCTAGGTGGTTTTTTGAAAGTAAAATATCAACAATGACTCGGCATATCGACATCGGAAAACACGATTGCAAAGTGTCTCGTTGCCAATTACGGTAGTGTTCACAAAATATTTGACAGCTGAGGTAGCGATAAGATTGTTTTCAAATTACGCGTAAACAAAAGAACTGAGAAGCTCTGTTCTTTAAGTAAACTTTTCTTGGTTGGAAAAAAAAAACAAACACAGTAGAAATGTTGGATCGGAATTGAACGAGACAAGAAATGTCAAAGGTAGCTGTCCAACCGTACTCCACCATGTTCAAGGTTGTTGGAGTGGACCAACTTCCTTTCCCGTGCTATAGGACCAATCTCAGGTCCTCGGACCAACTTCCTTTCCCGTGTATAGGACCAGTCTTCTTTTAACATACCATCGTTATATCGCCAAATGAAGGTTTAGTTTTATAATTATACTCCATAAAAATTTATAATCTCCTAATCAGAAGTAGTTTGATTAATAACAACAGCAACGCTTAATAAAAAGCCTGCTGAAACATAGAATTTGAAATTATCTAATAATATATACCATTATTCTTAATTAATAAAAAGATCGTCTTTTAAAATTACAAAATTTGAAATTATAATTAATTTAAAATAAACTTCGTTACCAAGTAATAAAAGATAAATTTTTATTTCAATTTGTCAATAATATAAACTTAGCAAAATCATAATTTATTATTAATAAAAAGGAAAAAGTTTGTGAACCATTATTTAATTAGACCCGTATCTAAATCGGGTTTACGATAACCAATCCGAGAGATGCAATGAATAAAAAGCTCAATTGACTTTGTCGGGTTTAATCTTTAAAATTTTGAACCGTTCAATTTTTTTTATAGATTTTCAATTTTTCAATTCAATTTACTTTAATAACTTGTATGGTTAAAAACTGTCCAGTTTATTATTTAACCAATTAACTTTTATAAATTAATAACTAATAAGTTTTTGTAAATCAAAGTAAATCAACAAAATTTTATTTATTATTTACATTTTTAATTAAACTTCAAATATTTTATAAATAGTAACAATCGCTTTGACCTATATTTATTACTTGAAATTTTTAAATATAAAATTTCTTATTTTATCTGTTTAACTTTTAATTTAACTTTTAAAACGTTGATAAAATGTATTTCTTTGTATATTGTGGTACTCAAATCTTGGAGTGAAATGTATTAATTATTTCACGTCAAATTATCTATGTTTGTAAGAGTGTTTCAACTATGTTTAAGTCAATTTTATCCACATATTTGTGTGAGTCATACATAAATATATGGATAAGATTTAATAGAATATAGTAAAAATATGTTTATGGGAGTAGATGATATGATTCTAAGATAATTAGTGTAAATTGTAGTCAAATTGTGACTTAAATCGAATGGTTGTTCTTGTTTCTATGTACTATCTTAAGTTTGAGACCATAAATAATTAGTATAAATTGTACTCAAATCATGACTTAAATTATACATAAGTTAGTTGTTCTCGTTTTTGTGTGTCACTTAATAGATGAATGGATAATCTTGTGACTTAAATTAGACATAAGTTAGATGTTCTCGTTTTTGTGTGTCACTTAATAGATGAATGGATAATTTCGGACACAAAGTGAGACACAATTGAACCCATCTTGAACCACCCTCAATTCATAAAAGTTTTTTTTTTTAATATCTAATTTTACGTTACGTGCAGGTAGTAGCTACCGTGTGAACAGTGTCTACAACTCACGTCACTTCACTTAACATAGGCCTGTTTCAGTAACTTCCGACTTGTCCGACTCTGTTATCTTTTTTAACTTCACACTAGTTGTGCTGCTGTGCGCTGCTTGCATTGTTATATAGAAGAGACGCCCGTTTGACATTCAGTGTCATCGGTCTCATCGCCAAATTCTCTCTTTCTCATCTACAGCCATGCAAGCCCTCCAAAACCCATATCTCCGACCATCTCCTCTTGCTCCTCTCCGGGGGAAACCCAACAGTGCTGCAAAATGCCCACCAAAGAAGCTATCTTTCATCGCTGCCTCGTCCGCAACGACTAACTCAACCGTCTCTGCTCCAAAGCGAGAGAAGGACCCCAAGAAGAGAGTTGTGGTTACTGGGATGGGATTGGTTTCGGTTTTTGGGAATGATGTGGATGCTTATTACGACAAGTTGCTCGCAGGAGAGAGCGGGATTGGACCCATCGACCGCTTCGACGCCTCCAAGTTTCCGACCCGGTTCGGGGGTCAGATCCGGGGGTTTAGTGCGGAGGGTTATATTGATGGGAAGAATGATAGGAGGTTGGATGATTGTTTGAGGTATTGCATTGTTGCTGGTAAAAAGGCTTTGGAGGATGCGGATCTTGGAGGAGATGACTTGTCTAAGGTTTTATTGGATTTCATTTTCTTCCTTCTGGAGTTTTATTTTGCTTTGCTTTCTGATTTAGCTTTTTTCTTTTGGTGGGGATCAGTCGTTTGTTGTTGTGGGTTTTGGTTCTCTTGGTCAACTGATTCAGCAAGATTGATTTTTATGATTAGTTTGTTAATAATGTGTTTTGGAATCTGGTTAGGACCTTTGTATAGGTTAGGATTTGGTTGTCTGTCTTTTTTTTCAGTATGAATCTAGTAGTGATATCTGTTTTAAGTTGATTCGATTAAAGTCATTCAAGAAAGATGGGAATAATTTTGGATAGCTAAAAGGTTCTTGCTTAGCCATTGGCTCAGGAACTGTGAAGGTTATTTAGCAGTTCACAGGCTAAACAGTTCTTGCTTAGTCTTTGGCTCAGGAACCGTGGAAGTTATGTAGTAGTTCACTAGCTAAAATGTTCTTGCTTAGCCTTTGGCGGAGGAACTGTGGAAGTTATGTAGTAGTTCACAGATTTGGTGAATATCACACTTGTCTCCATTTTGGTGTTACATCCAGTTATTTTAGTTCACTTAGCAAGGAGATTCTGCTGACATTGAATGGTTGTTCTAGGTGATGCATGTAGCATGATTAGAATTTCAAATGTCTAAATCAGTTGGATCCCAGCTGAAACTTTTTTCTCTTCCCTTTTCTTTTATTGTTTTAGTTGGAAATGTCTTTAGCTGATTTACTGTTGAATTTAGCAAATATGTGTATGATTAGGGTTTTAAGTGTCTAGATTAGTTGGGTTGCAGCTCATCCTTTTCCTATTCTTTCTTCTTCTGGTTTAGAAATGTCTTTAGCTGATGTATTGTTGACTTTAGCTAATATGTGATCCAAGAACTACTTGAATAATATTGGGGATGATGGTTAATTATCATCATGCCACTGTTAGAAGATGGGAAGAACTATCATGTGTTGTTTTTGATTTTCAAAATGTAATAGTGACATCCTTGCAAATTGCCCATCCTCTATATGTACAAGTATTGCTGTAGTTTATAGATAGGGATTCTAGATTGCCTTGGTGTGAGTTTACTTAATTAGATCGACTTATCCTTTTTTGGTTTTGGTTACAGCCAGATGCCTGAGCCACCAAATTGTTTATTTTATTTATGCTGCAGATTGATAAGGTGCGAGCTGGTGTACTTGTTGGAACTGGGATGGGTGGTCTTACAGTCTTTTCAGATGGTGTTCAGGCTCTAATTGAGAGAGGACACAGGAAAATTACCCCATTCTTCATTCCTTATGCTATAACGAACATGGGTTCTGCATTGCTTGCCATTGAACTTGGCTTTATGGGTCCGAATTACTCAATTTCAACCGCCTGTGCTACGTCTAATTATTGCTTTTATGCTGCTGCCAATCACATTCGCCGAGGTGAGGCTGATTTGATGATTGCTGGTGGAACTGAAGCAGCAATTATCCCCATTGGTTTGGGAGGTTTTGTGGCCTGTAGAGCCTTATCTCAGAGAAATGATGATCCACAATCTGCTTCAAGGCCATGGGACAAAGATCGAGATGGCTTTGTTATGGGTGAGGGTGCAGGCGTGTTGGTAAGCTTGTCAATACTTGTTTGCTTAGTGTTCAAACTTGAAATCAAGTCCTTTTCTTTCCCTTTTCTTTTGTACCTTCCTAAGACTCATCTTTTTCTATGTTGACAATGTGTGATACTTGATTGGTAGGAATTAGAAAGACATTTATTGTGTTTCTGGCAGGTTATGGAGAGCTTAGAACATGCAATGAAACGAGGTGCACCAATAATTGCTGAGTACTTGGGAGGGGCTGTTAACTGTGATGCTCATCATATGACTGATCCAAGGGCTGATGGGCTTGGAGTCTCTTCATGCATTGAGAGAAGTCTTGAAGATGCTGGAGTATCACCTGAGGAGGTAAATATCTTTCTTCCCTGAAAGGAAATCCTTTTGTTACATGTCCATTTTAGGAATGTTGTTCTACAGGCATTGGTTCTTTTGAGTTCCTAATCGGAGTGCCTGTGCAGCTGCTTACACTTCTTTGTTTCAGTGTACTCAATAACTGAGATTTTCTAGAGCATTAATTAACTTGTGCAACTACTTTTCAGGTTAACTACATAAATGCACATGCAACTTCTACTCTTGCTGGTGACCTTGCTGAGATAAATGCAATAAAGAAAGTTTTTAAGAACACTTTGGATATCAAAATCAATGCAACGAAGGTACTCCCTCTGTGGATTATACTTGAGAAAAAAATTTAAGAACAAAGCCGTTCTCCGTCTCATCTTTGCTGATTCTTGTCGTTTCAGTCTATGATAGGGCATTGCCTTGGTGCTGCTGGAGGTCTGGAAGCAATTGCCACTGTGAAGGCTATCACTACAGGATGGCTTCATCCAACCATTAACCAATTTGTAAGTAACTCAGGCCTCATCCAAACATTAACCATGTTTCTTGCATTTCTGTGCTTGACAACTTATTTCCATTACTGCAGAATCCAGAGCCTTCGGTTGAGTTTGACACTGTTGCAAATGAGAAAAAGCAGCATGAGATCAATGTTGGTAAGAACCCAAAAAAAAAAAAACTCAAAATCACTATGACCCAGAAGCTGGAATCTCTTGTTGACTCCTTGTAAATGCTTTCAGGTATTTCGAATTCGTTTGGCTTTGGAGGGCACAACTCGGTTGTGGCCTTTGCGCCGTTTAAGCCATAAACACAACATCCAACATACTGCAATTCTTGCTGCAAGCAAGGCCTGGCATTCAGATCGTCTGCTTAATTTTTCTAATATTTGCTGATTAGTTACTCACTGAGGCTGCTTCAACTTTTAGCTTAAGAGTTACTTCTCATCCCCCCATTTGTATGAGCTAAGCTCTAGCAAGGTCTGTGTCTTTTCAGTTATTGTATCTTAATTTTTCGTTGTAACTCCTGGGATCTTGTGTTGTTCGCTCATGAATTTTGATAGTTTAGCTTACAGCCTGCTGGGAAGGAAGGAATGGGTCCTACTTAATGTTTAGTTATTTAAATCGCAAATCGGGTATTCCGCACTAGGCAAGTTTTGTACGATAAATTCAATCGAGAGAGCGTAAATAAGCGGTTTCGAATCCAGGATCTTTTGACTTTATGTCTCTCCACTTCACCAACTTCATCACCCCTTAGGGGCATTAGTTAAGTTAACAAACCAAAACCTATCAGTATCGGTTTCAAAACGTTGGGGACAAAACGAAAAATTTAATGAAATTAACTTTTAAGTTAATCAAATGTCATGTTTGACATAATTTAAAAATAAAAATAAGTCTTAATGTTTAAAATTAAAAGCATTATATATTTCAATTAAAATAATTAAAGTGGGGCCCATCAAAAATTCCCGCCTAGACAGTTATCTCCGTTCCCGCCAAAACTAACCCTTTCTTAGCAGTCCCACTCCCACCCGTCGATGCCTTAGCCGAAAGCAAGCGCAGACACAATCTCTCTCTCTCTCTCTCTCATTCTTGGCTCTGCAACAGAGAAGATGGCTAACATCGACGACAGAAACAGTCACAAGCGAGCATTTCTCGACTTCTTGGATCAAAATGTACTCCTTCTTTGTTTATTCATCTGACGGTAGGTTGGTGTTGAGTTGTGTTATGATTTTGGATGGATGTATGTGATTTCAGGTTTACAAGGACGAGATTAAGGCCATGATTAACCACAAGCGTCGCCGTCTCATCATCAATATCTCTGATCTCCACTCTTTTCAGGATTTCGCCCCCAGGTTTCTCATCCTACCTTTTTCTTTAATGTTTTTGAGTCTCTTTTTATAAGTTTAGAAGCATAGTTCGTGAAGTTGGTTTTCTGCAATGCCTTTTTCTTTTAAACTGGAATTTAGGATTCTGAAGAACCCCAGTGAGTATTTGCAACCCTTGTGTGATGCCGCTACCGATATTGCTCGTGGCATGGACCCCAAATACATGAAGGAAGAGGAACAAGTTCTTGTGGGTTTCGAGGGCCCGTTTGTTTCTCGCCGTGTCACTCCACGAGAACTTCTCTCTGAATTCATTGGCTCCATGGTTTGCGTTGAGGGCATTGTAACCAAATGTACTTTCCTCTTTGTGAATACTCTTTTTGCCTTCTCTTTGAATCTCTTGAATCTAGAGATTTATTATGTTCTACCACTTTGCTTCCTTATGGTGCTAAACTCAATATGAAAGCTTAGGAAATACGGATGCTGTATTGCACCGACTATTTAATGTGAAAGGTTACTTTTGGCTTAGATTGATAGTTATGATATTAGTAGGATTAGATCATGTTAAATCTCAGATCGACCTTCCAGCTAGAGAATTAATTGAGCGGACAGTCTCCTGATAGCTAAGGTGTAAAAATGAGTGTTGCATAGTATGACATGACGTGACATATTAACGGCTATTTTGAATTCTTAAAACCTCTTATAGTTGAAAGTGTTACTTCACTGTGGCATAAGTTGGGGAACTGGCTAGTATGAAGCTTGTTTGCTTATTCTTGGACATGTAAAGTAAGAACTGGGGAGTTCCTTCCAACTTGCAGCTTTAACTACGTATGGCTATTATTGAATTTAAGGAAGTTATACGATAGTTATTTTCCTCTTTTATATAACATCTTGAACAGATGTAAGGCAACTATAAATTGGGGATTATAGCGTGGTGGATTTTAATAAATGCAAGACATCTTTTAGATCAATTAAGAGTTTATCTGGATACTGCTAACCTTGTGGTTGTAAACTTTTAGGTTCTCTTGTGAGGCCAAAGGTTGTCAAAAGTGTTCACTTTTGTCCTACGACTGGAAATTTCACTTCCCGTGAATATCGAGACATCACATCAAATACGGGTTTGCCTACAGGGTCTGTCTATCCTACAAGGGTATTCTCAAGTCCTTATAATTACTGTTTGCAAACACCATATATTAGAATAAGTATGTGATGGAAATTCTTCCCCATCAGGATGACCAAGGTAATCTGTTGGTGACTGAGTATGGGTTGTGCAAGTACAAGGATCATCAAACTTTGTCAATGCAAGAAATGCCCGAGAATTCTGCTCCTGGACAGCTTCCACGAACAGTTGATGTAATAGTTGAGGATGACCTGGTTGATTCATGCAAGCCTGGAGATCGTGTGGCTATTGTTGGGATTTACAAAGCAATATCTGGGAAAAGTAAAGGCAGTGTCAATGGGGTGTTCAGGTAGCTCAACTACTGAGTTGAATATTTCATTGAAACTTTTATGCTTCTCTAACTTCAAAAGTTTTTATGAATGATTTCACATCCAGGACTGTTCTTATAGCTAATAACATTTGTCTACTTAACAAAGAGGCAAATGCACCAATTTACAGTCCACAAGACTTAAAGAACATTAAAATGATAGCTGAAAGAGACGATACTTTTGACCTTGTTGGGAATTCACTTGCACCTTCAATATATGGGCATGCATGGATAAAGAAGGCAGTCATTTTATTGATGCTTGGTGGAGTGGAAAAGAATCTGAAGAATGGTACTCATTTACGAGGGTGAGTAGTTTCAATTGGTTTCTCTGTGGTTTGGCATGGCACACAAAATAACTGGTTAATGTTGGATACTGCATATGCATCTCTGTAAGTAGCTGCCTAACTAAAACATATTATACTTTTTCTCCAACATTTATCTAGAACATTCTTTGTTTACCCACTTATATGATCTAAGCCAAGTCATGCCCATTGTTTTTAGTGACATTAACATGATGATGGTTGGTGATCCATCTGTTGCCAAATCCCAACTGTTAAGGGCAATCATGAACATTGCTCCCCTGGCCATATCAACTACTGGACGTGGTTCTTCTGGTGTAGGATTGACTGCTGCTGTTACTTCTGATCAAGAAACTGGTAAGTGATTTAATTGACTCAGGCATCTTAGCGTTATTAGGCAAAGGCATTTCAAGAATTGCATTTTGGTAGATAAGAAATATACTTTTAATCAGGAGAACGAAGGCTTGAAGCTGGGGCAATGGTTCTTGCTGATAGAGGTGTAGTCTGTATTGATGAATTTGATAAGATGAATGATCAAGATCGTGTTGCTATACATGAGGTCATGGAGCAGCAAACTGTTACAATTGCTAAGGCTGGTATACATGCATCTTTGAATGCTCGATGCAGTGTTGTTGCTGCTGCAAATCCCATATATGGAACTGTAAGTAGAAGATTTTTCAGCGAGGTTGAATTTCATGCTGGTAGTCATATTATTTATTGCCGTTGTTTCAAATCCTCAATTAACTTTTGGGGTTACTGTATATTTGTAGTATGATCGCTCATTGACACCTACCAAAAACATCGGACTTCCAGACTCTTTGCTATCTCGTTTTGATTTGTTGTTCATAGTACTGGATCAAATGGACCCTGATATTGATCGACATATTTCAGAGCATGTCTTACGTATGCATCGTTACCGTTCTGTGATAGATGGAGGTAAATGATTTTTTTTTTCTTGGTATACATAAGGTGTACTTGAATCATCTCTAAGATGGAGACAAATATTATAGGTGATTCAGCAATTGATGGAAGTTCAAGATATGGAAGAGAAGATGAAGCAGATGCAGACTCATCTGTCTTTGTTAAATACAACCGAATGCTTCATGGGAAGAAAACAGAAAGAGGCCGCAAGCGTGATACTCTCACAATAAAGTTCCTTAAAAAGTACATCCATTATGCAAAACATAGGATTCAACCGGAGCTGACAGATGAGGTCATTATGTTTTTTATTTTGGCAAACTGTTCTTTTTCTTGCCAATATTTATGAGAAGTTTTCTTTTGTCACATACCACCTGAATATAGTGTTCCTGCCAAGCTAATTTTAGCGTTTTATCTGCAGGCATCTGATCATATTGCTGCAGTATATGCTGAGCTCAGAAATGCCAGTTCAACAGCAAAGGTTTGTACTGTAACTATAGTTGTTAGATTAACTGCTGCAATGGTTAGTGTTTTCTTGAGCTTAAACATTTCTTGCTTTTGGTAGACCGGAGGAACACTCCCAATTACTGCCAGAACCTTGGAAACCATAATACGTTTATCTACTGCTCATGCAAAATTGAAATTGAGCAGAAAGGTGTTTGATCTATCCTTTTACTCTATGTTCTTTATATTCATACATACGGATCTTACCTTAATGCCTATTGGACAAGATGCCTTTTCCACTTTTCTTAATTAAATTGTCTTACCAGGTCTCTAAGTCTGATGTTGAAGCTGCCTTGAAAGTTTTAAATTTTGCTATATATCATAAAGAATTAACTGAGATGGAGGAACGTGAAGAAGAACGGGAAAGAGAATCAGAGAGAAATCACCGAACTGAGCGTCGTTCAAATAGGCATAATGCAGATGACAATTCTACTGTTGATAATGAAGGGTAGGACTTCAAGTCAGCTAAAGTTTTAGCAAGAAACTAATTTTTGGTTTTTTTAGTACCTTAGAGATTCCTGGCTAAGAGTTGCTGCTTTCTTTTCCTCTTACATGCCTTTAATGGACTGCATCTTTCTTGCATGCATTCATACAAAAGCCTTTATACAATGCACAGGCACAGTTTACTTTTGTGGTATAGGTATGCATGTGGCTTCTATTAGAGCTGAGAATCTCTCAAACTAAATATTGTTGTTATCACCTTTTGCCCTAGGTAATGTAGCATTAGGCAAAACAGTTGAAAAGCATTGAGAAATTTGTTCACGTAAGATTCTATTTGAACCCCTATGACAAGCTTGCTGCAATTGGATAAGTTTTCTTTTTCTGATTTTCTTCTGATTCATGAATGTTAAAACCATGATTTATAGTCTAAAAACATTCCCTTGGAGAAATCTGGATCAACCAGTGAAATAGAGGATGCTTGAATGTTTTCTTTTTCTTGAACTTAGGTTCTAAATCCAACCTGAATTATAGTTTCTCCAAAGTTCCATCACATTACTGTGACAACTGTCATAACTGAAGAATGGTACATTTGAATTCCCCTCACTCTTCTGAGTGGTGTGTCATTTCTGACTGGTTTTTAGATGAGTTTGCATCATTTGGCAATACAAAGGGAGGATTGATGGTAATTTCAAGTTATATGTATATATATGCCCTTAAAAGGATGGGTTGTGGATTAGTTAATAGTAAATAAAATCTCAGTGCTTCCACATTTTCCCAAGGTCCATACTGTTAACATGTCTCTACTCTTGTTTTGTGGCAGAATGGTGGATTCCATGGAAGTTGACGAGCCTCCTCCTGAACAATCTACTACTGACTTGTCTCCGGAAAGGTCTGATATAGTAGAGAATTGTGATGTACAAATCCATTTGTTCTATGCCCAATTTAGACATAATGGTGATGAGCTCTGTTTTTCCCTGCTGACTACAGAATTGAAGCATTTAATACGTCATTTCGGCAACACATGCGCTACTTGGATAGCATAACTATTGATGACCTAGAGAAGGTTATCAACTCCGGAGCTTCCCAATACTCGAGAGAAGAGATAATGCTTCTATTGCAGGTAAAATTTTTCTTTTGAGAAAATGAAAGGCATTGGTTTGCCGGAATCAGTAACTCCAGATTTCTGAAATTAATTATATAATTGGGAAGTGTACATGATCTGTTTGGTTTTCTTCAATCACTTGCAATGTGAACAATTCTGGTAACAAAAATATTTTATGATTGTCCAGAAATTACATGATGAGAATAAAGTGATGATAGCTAACGGGAAGGTCCATATGGTAATATCATGAGCCGTACGAGAAGAGCAGAACCTGCGATGGCAGATTTGTGAAAGGTATGTAGTAGTTGCTGTAGCAAGTAACTAATATATATTGATGGTTCTGATACCATGAAAGACGTAAACTTAGATACCCAGCAACGTATCGTATCGTTGGTATATTTAGATAAATACAAGGAAAGAATTGAGGAAAATCTACAAGGTCAGATAAGGTCAACAAGTACTATATTCAATAGTGAGGAAAGCACCCCATAAGCTCTTCTCTCGCTTTCCTATGATCATCTTCATGCTGGCATTTGATGAATAATATTTCTGGAAATAACTAAACTACGATTACTCTGTTGAATAGTGGTTCGTTGGTACCAAGTCATATGCTTCAAAAGCAAAGTTGATGACAAGCTATGGGTGGAGAATTATCCATTATTTACAACTTGAAGCAAGAGATGTACTAGAATGTGTACTGCCATAAGTTCCCTTTGAAGGCCAGCTACAATACATGCATGACTAGAACTTAGTAGTGACTTTTGTTTTTGTTTATAATTAATTATGACATGGAAGGCTGAAATGTTAAAAATGAATAGATTACCTTTCGGTCTGCTCTTTGTGAATTTCTTTTCTTGATTCAATGGCTATGTTCGATGTTAATTTTATTTGTGATAAATACAGGCGCACTTGAATGCTCATTTTGGTTGACTGTTATGTCTGACCTTGCTATGTTCTTAAATTGTTTCATATGAAGATTGAATGTTATGCCAAAGGACTTGTGGATCCATACCATTTCGTTACTTTCTTTTACTCAGCATCTTCTCATGCTTGAGCAGATGAAATTGATAAGAAGCAGCAATGAAATTAGACAATCAACCACCACCTTCCAGGGCTCCTGAGTCTGACCTGCTTTTTCGGCTTTCAATTTTTCCGAGTTTTTCCAGAGATATATGTACTTACCAGCTTCACCATACATGTTTTATATGCGTTCCATGTACATGACACAAACCCATTTCTACGAAGGATAAGCATCAAATAGGTTTAAGTTCATGGTATCCACTAGATAAGGATAAACAACGGACTAATAGCGTCTTAGAATCAGATGAGATTAAATACTAGTAGGGTGAATATTGCCATACATCCATGTTTGTGGCGTATAGTATAAAAATGGAGCAATCAGGATCGAAGATGGCTCAATTAATCTTTGTTAAAGAAAGACAACACATTCTTCCCGTGTGAGTTTCAAATCATTAGGGTTCATGCCTGAATGAGTAACATTGAGTTATAAAGGGACAATTGAAGACGAGATGTGCAATTGAGCTATTAGAAGACCAAATAAGGAGTAACAAAGTGAGTTGGATGAAAAAATAAAGCAAATGGATTATGAATTGGAGCTTGTTATAAATGATAACAAGGAGTTGAAGAAGATTTCAATGTGTTATGACCTACTCATCCACATTATGCAAATTTAGTTAAATAGAATTTATTAATAAAATATTTTGTAATCAAGAGGGATTAAAATATATTTTAGTTAAAGGAAACTAAAAACTTATAAAATGCCGGATTATATTTACTACAAACTGCTAAGTCCTAAGCTAAAATATTATTTATTTGATAATATAAATTAATATTGCGTATTGAATATTAACATTTATATTTTCGATATAAATACTAAGATTCAAATGTGACAAACTAATAAAATACTAAAGAAGTTTTATAGTTTTATTTATTAATAGTAAAAATAAAATTATTTATTTATATAAAATAAGTTAAAAATTGAACGTTTATTTCCTAATATTATTATATCATTAATAAAAATTTGATAAAATACTTAATTTAACATCATATTAATTAACAGATACACTATTAATAATCAATAAATATAACAAAATGTCAATTTTAACATAATAAGAGATGTGGAGTATTAAAGAATAATATTCTTTAAATGTGAAAATGATAAATAACTTTTTTGCCACAAATCAACTTGTCATTTTATCAACTTTCAATCATTACCTTTAACTTACAAAAAGAAAAAAAAATCCATTAAATGTATAATCCATCAACATTTTTAGAAGAAAAAAGAAAAGGATCTGAAGAAATTTAATAAATGTGAAAATTGAAATAATAAAAAGTCAAATCAGATCAAATTTAATGCAATTAACCTAAACTATGCTTACAAACTATGTTCTTAAATTGTTTCATATACAAGTTACAACAGATGAAATGCAGAGTTAGTGTTATGCCAAAGGACTTGAGGATCCATACCATTTTGCTTTCTTTTACTCAGTATCTTCTCATGCTTGAGCAGATGATAATAAGCACCAACAAAATTAGACCATCAACTTCCACCTTCCATGGCTCCTGTCTGAGCTGCTTTTTCGGCTTTCAATTTTTCCAGCTTTTTCCTGAGATAAGCCTGCCTTAGTTTCTCACGGTTAGCTGCAGCCTGTTCTTGCCTGCGCAACTTCAGCTCTGAAACTTTCTCTCTTGCTTCATTTACTTGTTCATGAACTTCCCTGAGCAAAACGGAATTGAAAAATAATCAGGTTATACTTACTCACCAGTTTCACCATACATATTTTATGTGTTCCACATATGCACAAACAGAGTTACAGAAGCCTAATAAAATATACATGACTCAAACCAATTTCTACCAAGGATAATCAACAGATAGGTTTAAGTTCATGCTAGTCAATAGATATAGGAAACAATTATCACATCGTTATTCCATTCTCGCCGTTTATGCAGTATTTTGTCTCACTCCATTGGTATGTGACTGGCTTTACTAGGGCCTTTTCCCTTCCTCAGTATAACAAAGTACATTATAGGTCATGGCACATCACAAATAACCAACTTTATATGTTCCCCACATTTTTATAAAAGTTTCTTTAAAAGAAAATGCTTGTGCTAATCCGATTTTCATCCCCAGCAAGAGCAGGACAATTCAATTCTTGCAATTAGATGAGATCAAAAGGCATACCTCACAAAGCGCTTATGTTCATCTCTATCTAATGTTCCAGCTGTTCGACCAGGCCCCATAAACTTCGCACCGAATGGAGTGGAGGCATCATTATCACCATTTTCATTTTCATTTTCTGGTGCTGTAGTTGCAGGAACATTTTGATGTTGTGGTTGCTGTGACTCCTCCAGCTCAACACCTTTGCGGAAAAAATCAACACAGTACTTCTCCTGGTCCTCCTCATCTGAGAGCTCTCCTCTTACCAATTTATCATACAACTCTGCTTTCTTTTCCAAAGCGGCATAGCTAGCTGACCCATCATTAACAGCTTTGAGTTCAAGTTTGTCCCTGGATTTAAAGAGCAAAAGATTGATCATTATTTTGTAAATGTTTCATTACCTAATCAACAATTTTTTATGCATGTGAGACCAAAAAATACAAGAAAAAAAGAACCCAAAAGTGACAAGTTTGATTCAGTTCACTAGCAGTTCATGCCAAACAAATGCAAATAAATTCTCATATTATTATCAAATGGAAATTTCAGGAAACAATGAAACCAAGGAAGCAGTACTCAAGTAAAATTGAAAAATATCTAGCCAAATTGATATGTGATTACATTAAGCCACCATATAGACATTGGTCGAGCTTTGAAATCCATAATTTCAATCCATAAACCAAAAGAAGAGAAACCAGAATGCCAACTCCCCCTCGCTCCCTCCTCTTGATGTAGGATAACTAAAGAATATGCCAGCAATACTTAATACAAATGTATACGGAGCAAATTAGGGTACTGATATTTAATAGGAAGGAATCAAATAAAAAGAATAGGTCATGAGATCACTCCAAGGGTTTTAAGAACACTTTCACATATTTAATGTAAACAAGTAAGAATAAGCTACTGACATGCTATTGACCACGATTTTATTCTGATTGCTCCCAACTCAAACAAACTCTAGCATACTCTACTGGTGGTATCAGACACTATTAGCAGTATCTCATAGACATAAGTAGAAGAAATCTAAGTAACATGATTTTATGTAAGCCTATTGCCTAATATCTATCAACCCAGCTTGTAGATGTTTTAACAAGTTCACCTCAAACCATCACAAAAGAAGAGAGTATCTTCCAGTTCCAAGATTGAAGGGGTGGTACGCAACATAAGAACGTTTTGCAACTCGAAGATTAAAAAAGGTAAATATCAAGGCAGAAGTACAACCAACAATCCTTATTTCCAATCCCTACACCCCTAAAGGAAAGATCTCACCTCTACAGACATGAACAATATATCCAGAACTTCTCACCTATCCTTGCATCACCCCTCGTTTTATCCTACCCTAAGCACCAACAGCAAAAGAAGGGGAAAAAAAAGGTCATTTCCAAAGCTGTGAGAAGATTGAAATGCTTCAGACTCGATACCGACATGCACGAAAAGAAGCCAACTTGCAATCTCACCAACTATTTCTCTTTCATGGAATCAGAATTCAATGTATGCTAGTTACTTAGCAACGTGGGAATAGGAAAAGGAAAGAGTAGGGTTTAGATGGGTACTTGAGTGCGCGGGCATCGACGCCGGGGTTCTTTGGGTCTTGAGGGGTTAATTTCTTCTTGGCGCGGTGGTATTCGACGCCATCGGGACCAGAGACAAGCTTGGAGGACTTAGCCTCTTCCTGAGACTTATAGAGCTGAGCCTTGAGTTCCAAAATTGAAGAGGCACCAACACCTTCAATGGCTCTGTGCTTCTTCGGCAAAATTGAAGATTCCGTCAGCCATCCCAATGATTCCACCACCACCCTTCTCTTCTTCCCCGCTTCTTCTTCTCCCATATCGTTATTTCTTCTACGTTTACTTCGATCAATCTTGATTATCTCTTCTGAATCATTAAACCCGGTTCAGGTCGGCTATTGTTTGTAGTTTGTGGGTTAGGCGTAATATGATACCACTAATAAAATTTTCAATATATTGTAATGTATAATTTTTAATTTTACGTCAATTTTGTTTTTAAAAATTATAATAATATAAATTTAATTTTTATTAATATTATCTTCGTATATTTAATATATAAATAATAACTACAGTTAATATAAAAAGACTATTTAATCATCAGATAAATATAAAATTAAAAATAATATAAAATATTTAAAATATTATAATTTTATCATATAATAAATAATAATTATATGCAATTAATTTTTTGTCAATTACATACGATTAAGTTTTTGTCACTTTAGAAATGACATTTTTAAAATTTTAAATTAATAAGTAACTTAGAAACTTATTTATTGATATTATTTTTTAATTAATTTATAATAATAATTATATTGCTAATTATTGTTAACGGTATCAAAAATCCTAATAATTGTTATCTAATTATGAAACCCTAATTTGATTTCAATCTCTCTCGTACCACCCAACAGCATAAACATCACTACCACAAGAATAACAACAATGGCTTTTAAAGAACTACCTAGAGGTGTTGAATTCCTTTTTCTCTCTAAAGAACTACCAAACTGTAGTAAACATGCAGTTAGATCATGGAATCTGGGCTAATCCTGACAAATGCAGTAACAAAATGAAAGAGGAAAACAGGAAGAGAAAAAGAGGAAATTATCTGTTGGAAGATGGACTCCCAAAGTTGTTGTCCCAAGCGGTCATTTGTTCCCGTTTTTGTATATCATCATGTGTTCGAGATTATCTATCCATCCATTAATATTTAGACCCATCTATTATCCATTAAATATTAATGGATGAATAGATGGTCTCGAACAAAGGGTGATACAAAAAAACGGGAACAACCATCCTCTGCTTCTATTTATTTATTGTAAAACATGTGAATAGGAGAAGTTTGGCACATGATGATACACAGAATTCGAAATAGATAGATGGATGATCTCGAACATAGAGTGACACACGAAAACGGAAACAACCACCCTTTGCTCCTATTTATTTATTGTGAAACATGTGAATAGGAGAAGTTTGGCACATGATGATATACAGAATTCGGAACAGATGTTAATGAATGGATGGATAGTTTCGAGCACAGGGTAGTACACAGAAATGGGAACAACCACCTTCTTTCCTTATTTATTTATTGTGAAACATGTGAATAGGAGAAGTTTGACACATGATGACACAGAATTTGGAACAAAGAATCTGTGTTAACATTTAATGGATAGATAGATAGTCTTAGACACAGAGTGACACACGAAAACGAGAACAGTCACTCTCTACCCTTATTTATTTATTATGAAACATGTGAATATGAGAAGTTTGGCACATGATGGCACATAAAATTAGGAACAGAGGATTTGTGTTAACGTTTAATGGATTAATGAATGGTTTCGGGCACAGGGTGACACACGGAAACAGGAACAGCCATCTCGTGCCCCTATTTATTTATTTATCTTGAAACATGTAAATAAAAGAAGTTTGGTACATAATGATGACACACAGAATTTGGAACAGAGGATCTGTGTTAACATTTAATGGATGAATGCATGGTCTCAGGCACAGGATGACACACGGAAACGAAAACAACCAGCCTCTGCCCCTATTTATTTATTATGAAACATGTGAATAGGAGAAGTTTGGCACACAATGGCATAGAAAATTTGGAACAGAGGATCTGTGACCATGTAAAATTAGCTATTGTACTCGTCTATCTCTTCTGGTCTACTTTGAAAATTTGGTTTAATCCACGGGAAAGATAGAAACTGCCAAGAGTTCCTAACAAACCCCTTTGATTGTTTTGATTCAAGAGACCTGTTGCCTTCTTTCTGAAAGCTATCCATTTATGCTTCAAGTGTTTCTCCAAAAGATGATCACAATGGGTTCCAAGGCCAAGTTAGGCAAATCCAGAAGAGAAGTCTTCGCATCTTCCACTTGTTCTTGCTCTCTTAAATTAAAATTCATCATCTTCGTTGGCATTTAGATTGAAACTTCATTAAGTTTGTTTTAACTTTTCTTTTTGGAAACAAGTCCTAAATTTTTTATGCTTTATCATATTGGTCAATATTTGATTGATATTTTAAATACCGATCGTTACGGGCCGGTACTAGGCAAAGTCGCCAATATTGGCCAATACCAAACTACTAAGTTTTGTACCATTTTTCAGTCAATACCAATTGGTATGATACAAATCTCAAAACACTAGTAAGAATTTGTGTTGACTTAGGTTATATCAGGTCTGAACAAAATGAGAAATCGATTCTTGCTAGTTAGGTTACTGAATCACCAATGGTATGGTCAGTAATGCTATTGCAATATGACTGAACTGACACACAGAAGCAAGCAATATACTAATTGTTTGACAATGTCATGGTACAAGTGAATCCAACACCTTATTGCCGAACACAGGTCACTTGGGGAAAAGAGTACGTAAAACATAAACAAGATAAGATACATAGCAAGGCAACAGAAAAATCAGATTCACTGGCGTTTTCTTCCAGTTGCTACCTCCCAAGCTTGCAAAATGTGGTTCACAATTTCCTCTACGCCAACACCGTGTTTCACCTGTACAGACACAAGACATAAGGACGAGCATATAGCATTCATTCAGCCACAAAAATATGTCGCTTTGAACAATAACAACTGCCTTAACAGAAGATACAGTCGAGTTGAACTGGAGTCCATCATCCAAATCTTTGACCTGCTGTAGACAAGCTTGCTTTTAAGATGTAAAATAAAATACCATATGCCTGTACATCTTGGGAATTCTCATGATCATTGACAATTAAGCCAACCTATTTTGCTATATGTGCATGCCAAAGTATAAACTATGAGTCTAGAGATCCTGGTGCACGTCAAGCAGTGTAATATCTGTCGACAAATATGTACTACCATGGGCTCTTTAAACCAGCTGCTTTGAAAACTTGATTGAGCAGCCAAATACATTCCAAAGTTCCATCCATTTTACAGAAGTCTAGATCGTTTTATGATGAGTTCAAAAGAAAAGGCAAGTTGTCAAGTCAAACTGACCTGAGCAAAGACAAATGGCCCTCCATCCCGCATTCGAAGCGCGTCGTGCTCCATGACTTTCAAGTCAGCACCAACTGCTGGTGCGAGGTCGGTCTTGTTTATGACCTAGAATCACAAGCAATCACCTCAGAGGTCAGGAAAATTGTGCTTTGACGTTTGGTGAACAAGACAGATATTAAGAAGTATATAAAATCAAAGCAGTGGCAGTTACAAGAATGAGAAATCACATACTAGAAGATCAGCTTGGGTGATGCCAGGACCACCTTTCCGAGGAATTTTATCACCTGCAGATACATCTATTATATATATAATATAGTCAGCCAGTTCTCTACTGAAGTTGGCAGCCAAATTATCTGCATCCAAGAAATTTAAATTTGATGATCAATCTGTGCAATTAAAAGTCATGTTCGCGAAATCATAATCGAGCAAGCACGTTGTTGCCTTGATATCAATTAAGGCAACAATTAGTGAATTACCTCCTCCAGATTCGCAAAGAAGCAAGTCTGTTTTAAATAAGTTAGAAAGTTCCTCAAGAGGACCAAGGTTGATGCTGATATCCTCACGAATCGCAGCATGTGGACAGCCCCCAGTTTCTACAGCACGTATCCTTTCCTCAGGAAGTGCTCCATGCTTAATCAAGAATTCACCATCCTCTTTTGTGAATATATCGTTGGTCACCTTAAATCATAAGATAGTACTTCTAATCAATCTTCATATCCACTAAACAATTGCCAATAGAAAGCACATTCAAAAACATGATACAGGTGACATTTGTTGAATGTGTTGACCGTTTATAAAAGCAAGTTCGGACAAGAGGAATCAGGAAAGCAAGTTCTTCTGTCTAACCACCTAACCCATTACATTAGTTCTAGCTAGAAGTTATCTCTCTGCTCTAGCTCAAACTAGGAATTAATTTCCCTGTCTTCTACACCTCTTTTTTTCAGAAGGAACGTAAATAGTGACTAAAGATATCTCCAAAACATTTAATAATGATATCAACAACTTGGCTGGTCCAAACTCGGAAATACTGCACCTGTCTTTTCTTATGCAGCCAAAGGAGATATCTGGGACAAGTATGAAAAAATGAGTAGAAACGTATACTTGGAAGTCCATAGTAGTTCAACAAGAGGCATTACGATGAAGTGATCCATTTGCCTCATGATACAATATAAAATCTGCAAATCCTTAAACAAGTACATAACGAACTGATTCTCACGAAGAGGGATGGCGGTTTTGATTTCCTCCAGGGGTCCATACTGGGCATTTTGAGTAGCATTTTGTTTACAGTTTCTAGGGGTGTACTAAACATGAAACTCATATTCTTGTAAAACGTACACAATATCAAATTCAACTTTCAGTGATTAAACCAATGTTCACATGAAAAAAAGAAAGAAGATAAAAGATGAATTTGCTTTTTCCACATTTAAAAATTTGCCAACTGAATCTAAAAAATGTACAGGCATGAATCTCAGCAACAAGTGTATAACAAACATATGAAACTTACTGCCGCAAGGCTGTACTTGTCCCTCAAGAATTTACATAATGCCAACATTAAAGCTGTTTTCCTGGAAAATGTAAAATGAAATTTATCAGCTCTATAATTGAATTTCGAGAAGCTAAGAAATTAGGATACAAACCAAGCCAACGCAACACGAATATCTGGAAGAGAGACCAAGATGATACAAATTCCCATTTCGAGAAGGCATACCAATGTTGAAACTTTCATATTAGCAGTCACTAAAATGCTAGTAAACGAATAGATATGCATTAAGTTGAACTTGAATCTGGATGCCTTTCACATTATGCACAGGAAGACAGGTAGTTCCTTCTGAAACAAACGCAAACCTCACGAACATTTCATGTAAAAGGCAATAGTCATTTCGAAAAGGGGGATTACATTGAGCCACTAAACAAACTTTAAGGGGGTAAAAAGTTTGCATCACGAGTACAGATAAAACAAGATACAAGGATGAAAGCAATAGTATTGAATCGTAAGACTTGCAAGAAATCAAGAGAAGGTTGCAGGAAAAACAGAAGATACCCAGTACCAACAGGGCCGCCAATCCCAACAGTGAAAGCTCTTTCACTGAAATCCCTGTTATGGAGCGGGGGAGCTCTTCTGGTGAAGTAGCCAGGAGAATATATTGGTTCATGCGAGTGTGGTGCCAGCCCATCATGGCTATGGTACAAGGTCCCATCTGGGCCTACCCATGACGTTGTTTTCCTGTTGCGACCATTAGCAATTATATCTCAGTAAGCTGGAAAGCAAAACACTACCGAAATTTAGAAACTTTGCAACAGATAGGTACTCATGGGCATGGTCATGGTGATCATGGTGGTGGTGTTGATGGCCGTGGGGATGACTGTGGTGCTCGTGGGAAGTCATCTGTGCTCAACCTAAAAAAGTTCAGTACTGTTTTGACTGGATAAAGGTGAGAGTGAGACAGAGACTAGGACACTGGTCACAAGAAGATGGTGAAAATGTGAAATGCCTGGTGCATCCAGAATTGTCATAAAGCAGGCCTTTGGGAAAATAAGCAAATGGACATGACAACGGGCTCGAACATGTGTTCCCGTTAGGGCTTTTCAATTATATGTCACCCAATTTTGTCTACAGTCCCTGTATAGCTAACTGTGAAACAACAAAAGATCTCGTGACAACGTTATATTGGAACAAGATGGAAATGGAAAATTGTTCATGTTGATCCTCTAGTTAGATAAAGCTCCTTGATCGGATTAATTACAGACAATGATAAATTCAGAAATTTAAGACAAGAGGACCTATATAAAATATAAAATTTACAAAGATTTTCATATCAAAACTAAAAAATAATTGGATCTTTTTTTTCTTTTATTTTATATATATATACACACACATTTCTTACTGTTCGTAATCTTCAAAAACTCATTCTCTATCATAACGACTTAGTTAAATTATTGATCAAACGGTCATACATGCATTCGCTAAAACATCTCTAAATTCTGTCGTGGAATAAATATTATAAAACTTGTCAATATAAAAAACAGACATGACGGAAGAATAAAAAGTTAAGAAAAACTGTCAGACATGCTAGTCTTGCCTTACCTTCTTGTGTCGATCGTTACTTGCCATTATATAAAGATGTTTTTGAAAGTGATTGGACCACCGCTTCTAACTTTTTTAAAGAAGATCCCAATTCAAGAACTGTCGATATCACTGAAAAGCTCATGACTGCTCTCCATGTCGCTATTGATAATGTTCTCTCCTTGAAATTTGTTCAAAACCTTGTGAAGTTAATGTCTAATCATCTCTATGTGAAAGAAAAATTTTAGAGCACCCCTCTTCATACAATCTTTCACAAATCACATTAACGGTGGCAGCGCCGTACATTTCAAGAGAGAGTCATGTTCAGTTATCAAAGATTTTGATATATATATATATATATGGGCCCAGTGTATCATTGTGCCTCAAATAACTCCATCAATGATTACATATACCTCACACTGCTGAGAACCTGATGTTGAGTAAGGTCAGTAATTAATCAGCAGTAGATCAATCAAGTACGTGATAACTCCCTGTGCGTAGAAATATACAAGAAGTTCTAGATTTATCTCCTTTAGGACTCTTGGAGTAGGAGCTTATGATTAGTCCGACTAAGCTGAGATATCTTATGTAATAAAAAAAAAGAGTCATTGTCCTTTCATAGCCTAGCAAAAGACATAATATAAGATTAAAATATAAAATTATTGTCAAGTGATGGTGTTAGTTAAATGAGTTCAGATTACCTGTTTTTGTTATTCTTTTCTTACCCTATTTTTTGAGCATCAATTTATTCAATTTTGTAAATTTTATTTATTGAATAGATGAATATTCATAAAGCATGGTAGGAACAGAAAAATTGAATGAGCTAAAGTCCAAGCAATAGGACTCAAACTAATCACTTATTTATGATTTGACCAACTATCAATGTTATATGTAATAATATGATAATTTATGCAGACAATAAGCTTGATTCATAGAAATAGTCTTTTTGTAAAATATAAAAAGAAAGTTATATATAAGTAATGACTCTTATATAATATTATAGTTTAATTACAAGGTACGAGACTTGAGTCTCACATCAGATAGATGTGAGATTTATATAGGTTTATAAACTCTCTCACTCTTTAAGCTAGATTTTAAAATTAGGACTCTTTTATAAAACTTGTATCAATTGTGGCCATGGATAATAATTACATCGAAACGAAACATGACATTTAATTGGAACACGAGGTGCCTCTTCCATGGCAAAGATACGGCAATCTGTCCGACATACCTGCGAAGCTTTGACCAATCTATCTCCAACATCAAGCCAGCAAACAATCAAAAGGTAGGGAACCTTTACAGGGAAGCTAACAACTTTCACTCCTGAAAAGCTTTATCCAAGAGTTCTGTCCTTTATCTAGACTAGTGTATCTTCTTGAAGAAGAGGGGTTTTCTCATCAGTAGACTTGATGCTTTCTACATAGACATCCTTGCTTTTATCATCTAATACTACTGGGAAAGAGTGCCTGTGGGAAACAAGGTCACTGCCAATAATATCCAAGTTATCACCATTCACGTCGACAAGATTGGAGCTCGTTACACACTTGCGTTGGCAACAATAAGCAGAAGTAAATTCTGCGTTTGTATTTATTTTGCTTTCTAACTTGATTGGACAGTAAGGTGACAACAGGTCATTTCTGATGCAAATGTGGTGTGCTGATGGTTAGTGAAAACCTTGATAGAAGGCCCTCCAGGATTTAATTTTTTTAGCTTCTTTTGGATGATTTGTTAGATTTTGGTCTAAGAACAGGAGTCAAGAAGACAGATTCTCACTTCAGTTGCTAACCAGTAGGTGTCCAATCCATCTTCTTAATAGTCCTCACTTGATATACTGCACAATGACTTTTTAATAATAATACAAGCATCAACTCTTTCAGTGTCCTATACTGCTATACATCAATGCATACATAATATTCTGCTATCTCCCACTCATTTCCTCAATACATATATACGATCTCACAAAACTTGAATTATATCTTACACCAAGAACCAGTATGTATAACTACCTAGTGATACCCCATGAAGGCTGCAATTTGTAGAGAAGAAAATCAATAAGCAACTAGTACACTATACTCTTTGATGGTAGCACTCCATCGATGTAATATGAAATAAAGTGCAAACATCAAAGAGTAAAGTGTGATAGGCCACTTTGAAAAGGGAAAGAACAGGAAATAATGGGAAAAGAAATTATTAATCAAATCCAAGTTAGTCAAACAAGTTTTTCAGAGCATTGTGCTTGCCACATGGTTCAGGCACCAACACCTTTCCAGTTTCACTTTCCGCACTCGCTTGATTGGTGGGGGTGGTTGATTCAAGATTGCCTAGAGTCACTCCTTGTTTCTGCATATATTCCCATTTGTCCTGGAAAAGGTAAAAGAAAGCCATGAAAGAGACCTGAGCTGTGAAAAGTGTAGTCCAAAGCCTTGTACTTCTAGATACTTTCTTATGGTAGGCATCCAGGCCAGTGTAGATGTTGATGATCCCAATAAGAGAGACAGCTGTTCCAAGCATCCAATGCATACAGTACCATGTACTTCTTCTCTTAGTCCCTCTGCAGGAGGATGCATGGATCGTCACTTTGTTGGCTAACAGAAATGTCTGCTTATAAATCCGTTAAATGAAGTTTATACAGAAGAATATCAGATTCACTGTACCTCTGAGGCCTCCAAAATCCAAGTCCGGCTTGCACCCAAATGGCACCATAAAGTGCTAAACCTATTCTCTTATGGTTATTATCAAATGTATTCTCGAAGGATTTTATGGACATTACAGCTCCTGCTGTGCCAGTAAGCACTGCAAGTATCTGCTCATAATAAGTTGTGATTAAGAGTGCAATTGTTAGTACTTTGAAATCAACTAAACTCTAAACTATGCACAATCAATAATTTATAAACAATTTGAAAGGAGATCAACAATGACAAACTGTTATGTACATTTAACAACAAATTAACACCTTTTCAAAATAGAAATTGCCTTTCCTGGAGATATATGGGTAGTAGAATAGTTAAATCATCACTTGCTTTTTCTTCCTTTTGAAGTATTGATGACAATTATTATGGCTAATAATCTGCAATATACTATTGAAACTATATAATGGCCCCAAGAAATAGCAGACATCATCATTGTTAAAGATAAAGTGAAGAATGATGACGACCATGACAAAACACTTCTTCATGATTTCAACCTATGAACTAAAAGAAGCATTGTCAGGCTGGTGCTGAAAAAAGAAAACATTTTGACAGATCAAGTGCTCTTCCTTCTTTCTCTACCCTCCTTCCTTAGTGGTGAATCCCATATCACGATGCAAGCCAAAGACTTAACTTGTTATTTGTTTTATTCCGCTTGAAAATGGAGAAGTAAAACTGAAACAGCAACTAACAGAATTACCTGCAATACCACATGGAGATAGAAGATGGCTTTACGTTTTCCACCTTCCAGTTTCTGAGAAAATCTAATAACAAGTATCCCAAGAGGCATCAAGAACCCCATGGAAGTCCATAGGAGAACCCCATGAAGAGCAATCTCTGATTTCAATTTAGCACTCAGCTGCAAAATGCAAAATATGACAACTGAATTGCAAGAATTAAGCTTTCAGGCCAAAAAGAACAAGAATAAGAAAACGTGTTAACAGACTACCGAAATAACTGCATCTAATGAAAACTGGAAGAGAAACATATCAGTTACCTTGTGGTCTCTAATTATGGCTTTGTGACTACGGAGATGATCTTCATGTTGTAAGCAAGCAATATATGGAAGAAGAGAAGCAAATTGTACGAGGATAGACAAAGATGCCAGCTGATGAAAATTTTGCATCATGCAGCTAAACAATGATAGATAAGCCACTGACATACCCTACTCTCACACAGACATAATCAGCTTCTTTCACCGTTCTTTTTGAAAAGTAAGAGAGGACCATATGATCAATACCAAATGGATTGGATGGTGATCAATAAGTTAAGCCTCCGAGAAGTATTAGAATTGAAGCTGTTAACTTAGATACGACGAAATGCACTATATGATAGCAGGATATAAAAATGGATAGGAGCTAGCTGTAACTATATAGCTAGGGGTGTCTCACTACTTATATATAAATTTATGAGCACGGACGTCCAAGCCAGTGGAAAGAACAAAAGTAAAAGGTGGATCGACCATGGAAATCTATATGAATCCTAATGAAGTGGTGTTGACATTTGCAGACTCCTTTGTCACACCATAAAGAGAAAAGTAGGCTGGTGAGGCACAAGTTGGTCAAGTTTGCAATCGATGGTCGACATTTCAAACATATATAAAGTATTATACAGCTTTATTCTTATGGTTGTAGCCTTGTAGGCATGGTTGGTTCTTAATTGATCGGGTGGGATACTGATGAACTCCACCGAAGAATATACAGATAAACTAGCAATTCTATAATTTAAGCAACAGGGAGGGAGAGTATCATTCTTCCACTATATCGTACACATGCTATTAGTGTTGTGATTCAGAATAAATATTCAAGTAAGCTAACTTAAACATGATTTCATGAATGCAGCTACAGGTAAAGGTTTTTATACTGCAGGTAGTCTTTGCAGTTTGCTGCTATAAATCATAATTACAGATCCTTAATTATAAAGTGGCTACGATTATTTTTAATTCAATTTTTAACTTTCTGGTTCAATTTACTTTAATAATTCTTAGAGCTAAGAATTGATCAATTTATCTATTAATTGAATAATTTTATAAATTAATAAATTCTTATAAACTAAAATAAATAAATTAATTTTTATTTAATAATATTTTTTATGTAAACTTCAAATTCTTCATTAGATAAAGACAATCTCTTTCAACATATTTTAAAAATTTTAATTTATTTAATCTTTAACCCATTTTATAATAGTCTAATATTGGTTGAATATTTTACTTTAATCCTCTTGTTTTACCAGTTTAACTTCCGAACTAATTTTTAAAACATTAAAAATAGCTATTTGACGTCCGGGAATGACCCACAAGTGCATGTCTAGAACATGTCAAGCAACGTAATTCCGTTAGAATTTATCAATGATTAAAAAATTCAACTGAATTAACCGTAAAAATCTTGAAAAATCTAATTTTTTAATTCAGTTTTTAAACAAAGTTGCAAATAGATTGATGCCCTAAATTTTTTTTGAAAAAGATACTTATGTTTCTATTCAATTAAACATCAGCTAATGAGAAACTGAATTAAAGATAAGAATGCAAAAAATATGGTCAATCACTAAGCTAATTAGCATCTAAATTGTTACTATATAATACTCTCATAAACTCTTATAAGTAGCAAATTCATAAATGTTATGAAATATTGTTACAACTTTGTCAATTTCACATTAAGA
>JANTNU010000002.1:38076205-38094313 GCA_024752395.1 Erythroxylum havanense
TCACTTCCCATTCCTCCCTAGTAAGGTATAGATCGGCAATATCATTCCATTGCTCGGCCAGGGGATACCTCCACGGCCAGGATTCAAAGGTGGATCCTGGGGGCCACACAAAGAAGTACTTCATCTTCCACGCTTTGATTGATCCTACTGTTCTAGCAGGACGATACGTCGCATCCCTATATTGGAGATGAGGGATACCAGCCCCGATGCTTGAGTTCTGGTTCATTTTTAAAAAATGACGCAGGACACCGACTGAAGGTGGACACCCAAAATTATGGCACAGTAAAGGCAGACCGTTGATGAACTTCCAACCATTTGCGGGAATCTGGCTCGGCCCTAATTGGTAGGCGCGCCACACCTCATCAATGATCAGGGCGTATGGAAGCTTCATACCATCAACCGAGAAAAAGCTCTTTGTCATAGCAAAATAGCCCCCTTGTTCCTATAGATCCGTTCGTTCTTAGCAGCCAATCTGGGTCCCCATGACAAAGGAATGTTGTTCTTAATGATCAAGCGGGTCAGTTCCCTTTCGGTTATCATCAAAGGGTCGCTCGGTGGTTTTTCAACAATTTTCCCATCCTTCCGGGAACTCGCTCCGATTTTCTCATTTCCCCTTGCCTCCAACGCTTCATTTTTGCAGGCTTCCGGCACCTCCATCGTTTCTGCCGCTATCTCCAGCGACCCAACAACTTGTAAAGCTCTCTTAGTAGCTAATTCCTGATGGAGCTCCCTCATAACCATACTTACTTCCCCGCTAAGACTCGGGGATGCCCGTGGTGAAGGCTGGCGAGGAGGCGACGAAGAAGGAGAGGGGGGGGGCAAGCTTCGTTCCTAAGTCTAAATTCGTCTCTAGGGCTAGTCGACGACATAGTTACTGAAAATCAAACTTACAGGAAGAAGGACATACCTAGTTTAGAGACTAGAGTTGGGGAATTGGATGACGGTGAAAAAGGAAATTTCGATGACTGCGAACAAGGAAATGAAGAAGAGAGGAAGCAAAGACTGAAGAATCGAACACACAGAAAGTGAAGAAGTGTGTCAATTCTGAGCATTTATAACAGAATACTAAACGTGCATCTGGTGGAACTTGGACACGTGGTAAAATCTAAGCCGTGAGAATTAGGGTTATCAAGTGCCCCAATCGGCACAACGGCTGAAAGGACGCCCATGACAGCTGTGCAACAGTTAAAAAGATGCCTCGTTTTAAATTTTGAAAACCTGTCAGAGGACATGTGCTGTTAGTAATGATTAAACCAAATGCCTTCATGCGCTAGGCGTCGACATTCAACCGACCAATCCTGGCATGAGCTGTCGTGCACTAAGCATTGATGACCGACCGATCGAGCCTATCATGAGCTATCGTGGACTAAGCATTGATGACCGACCGATCGGGCCTATCACGAGCTATCATACAGACGAGCTGCACGATCCTTATATACTCCTTCGACCCTTCTCCTTGGTCAGACTCGAGGAGTAGGGAGGCTTATGGTTGGGTCGATCGTGTTAGGTCCAAGCTCAGATTCAGAACGACGCATGGGCCGATCGGCCCATCCCCTGAGGATGGACCTAATTCCTATAGATATTAACCATATAAATTCATTACCTCATCATGAAAAAGATACGGCTTGCAAGAACCCTATTTTTCTTTATTTACCAGCCACCAAAACTCTCCCAAGAGACTAACTTGAGCGTCGAAGGGGCCTACCGGCAATCAACCCTTAGTGTGCCTTTACTGTTTTGCAGGTATCTTTGAACCAAAATCAGCCAATCTCATGGATCCAAGTAGCAGCGCCCAGCTCCACCAAAATCCGACATAACCAGTATGTCATAAAGATTATAAATCACTTTAGCTTCTCACCTTTTCGAATTGTATGTATTTGCTATTAAAATTCTTTTAGATCTCTTATGTGTTAATCTTTTTATTATTTATTTCCAATATGTGTACACAATGGTTTAGCACAAAGTCCGCCTTTCCTTTAATAGATTCTATATAGCGCGTAGCATCATCTACAGCACTAACAGCGTTTCACGGACCGCCATGCACATATCTGTAGCTTTGTATATCTTCTTATTTATCTCTAAGGTAGCCATCTTAGATTAAAGTGTTTCCAACGACAACCATCTGTATGACTGTATCATTGATTAGAAGGAGGATCGAGCTGTACTGACCGATACTTAATGATTAAAAAGCAACTTTCGTAAGATGCTAATATGATTCTATATACAGATTTTCTTATAGTGATAAACAATCAAAATTCCATTTTTTTAAAATGGTTTTCATGTCCGATTCCTCTTATGTAGTAAGTGATACCTACTCTCTCTACCACACTTTGCTAAAGGAATACGATCGTCAAGGCATATATACATGTAGTCCAATGCTTAGAAAAGGTAAAGCTAGTCTCTTTGACTTTAATTTCTGATGTTCCGTTTACAAACATGCAAGAATTTGGCATAACCTTTACAATTACAACGGTGTTTATGCTTGGAACATGGCCTTTATACCCATATTAGATGGGAAGATTCTTTTTATTCCTACGCGTAAGTTATTATGTGATGTTGAATTCAGGATCATGGTGTATGGGGCCGAGGGTTTTTCTATTCCAATGAAAGAAGAGATGGTTATAACCATCCATTACGTACACTTCTTGTATAGAATAAGGTAGAACAAAAAGCATGCTTATAGAAAATTTGCAACCTTCCAAAAACGTTCCAAGTTCATCATAACCAAGCAATGGACCACCTGCTAGACACGGACAGGTCTGATGAAGAAGGCATAAGGTGAAGTTGACCATGCATGCAAGGATCGTAATCATTTATCAGGACCATTTTCCTTAATCATTCCGTCAATCTCCGTCCAGTAGTTCTTTGTTTTGAACATCTTTGCTTCTCTTTAGGGAAAGTTAATCAGTAATTGCTGAGAAAAGGTCATCAGAATAGGTTGAAAACTAATGATGAACTTAATTAGACATCACTTGAAATTAACCTTGCGTTACTTGTACTTTTCCCTTTTGTGTTCTTTATTAGGTGAAAACAGGATACAGATGTTAGTTGCTAATTAGTTCGAGAGGATCGTTCTTTGTCATCATAAATCTTCCTCTGCCTTACTTTCTATAAACAGAACTAATCAATAATGAGGAAAGCTAAACCTAAATTTGACACTACTTGTAAGTAATGAATATATTCAGACACCTATTTTTCAAATTATCCTTGTTATTTTCAATTGGTATATAACTTGAAATGTGAGGAGTTAATTGTTAGAAATAATATTTAAAAAATCAGACCATAAATTAAACCGGTAAAACAAAAAGTTTAAAGTTTAAAATGTTCATCTGATATTAACCCGTCATAAAACTAGTTAAAGGTTAAATAAAATTAAAGACTTTAAAGTATGATTGAATAAGATTATCATCACTCATTACAAAATTTAAAGTTTAATTGAGAAAGTGAATTGTTAATTAATACAAATTAATTTGTTTATCTTGATTTATAAAAAAATATCAGCTTATGAAAACGGATCGATTAATTAATAAATCGATTAATTTTTAATAATAAAAGTTTATTAAAGTAAATTGAACTAAAAAGTTGAAAACTGAACTAAAAAAATTTCCCACTTGAAATTTTTACGGTTGAACCAGCTGACTGATTTGATTTTTTAATTATTGGTTAGAAACCTTTAGGTCATGGTAGAAGGTATTAAAATAAAAAAATATTAGTAAGTGTGACACTAAGAGAGTTCAATGTTATTATTTTTTGTGTGTACTTTCTAATGGTCAAGAGCTATTGAGGGAAAAAAAGTAGTAGAAAGGACATATACAATATTATAATTTAAAGTTGGTCCTATTAAATATTAAAAATTCAATATATTTAAGATAATGATAATCATAATTGATGCATACTATTGTAGTCATAGAATTTATTCTAATAACTTTGTTGTTAAAAAAGATCTATTTTTATAAATTAATAAGTTCTTATAAATTAAAATAAATCAATTAAATTTTATTTAATAATATTTTTAATTAAACTTTAATTTTTTCGATAAATAAGTCCTTCAACCATATTTCAAATTATTTAATATTAATCAATCTTTAATTAATTTTATGATGATTTAATACCGGATAAACCTTAAATATATCTTATCTTACTAATTTAACTTTTACATTGATATTATTTTATCATGTTGTCATTTGCTCAAAAATTTGGATTCCTTTAAATGGATAAAATTTCTTTATCACTCGAATCTCGTCAAGGAACCCAATTCCTTTTGAACAGTACATAGACAACCATAATCACGTTTATAAATATTTCATTATGAAAACGGATCATTTCTGTTCCTTGACAATGAAATATCATCTTCAACATTTATCAGAAAAGCAAAATGTGCATGAATTAGCCAAACATTGGCCTAAAATTGGCAGCCATGATTGATGCTTAAATGTAGACGGGTCAGTTCCTGCTTAGGTGAGCTCCAACTAATAGGGAAACATGCACATCAACTTGGGATGCGTTTTCGTATACTTGTCAAGAATGAAAGTGAAAGGAACCAAAATACAACAAGATGAACTGAATCTGTTAGTCAAAACGTTCATAACATTGTAACAATTTTATTCGCGACTGAGATGAAATGAGTCTATGAAATAGACATGACTGCGTTCTGATAAAGATTGTGAAGTTTTGCTCTATCCATGAGAGCTGGAGCCTGGAAGACCAATGAAAAGCTTTTAAGTGTTAACAAATCTAATCAACTGTTGTTAGATGCCAGATAAGAGACGAAAGTGCTTGGATTAAGATAAGAAGGAATGCATGGTTTTTGTCAATTTAACTTTTTTTATATATAAAAAAGAAGAAAGTGTTGCAGTCTACACCACAATTTTTGTGAAATCTTCAACTGTTTCCAACAGCTTTGGTGTGCCTCAAATGCTCAGCTAGTGGTCTTAATCTGCTTGTCCAACACTCCATCATCCCCACGGAAAGAATCTTTCTTTTTAGGATGGCCCTCCATCTCCATGGCTCCTTTAGCTTCTTTCACATGTAAAAATAAATAAGAACTTTTCTGAAGTTTCCCGTCACCTCCAACCCTTCTTAGCTTACATAACGTCTCCATTTTCTAGGAAGATTTTGGAACTTGCCTCTGCATTTCTTGTGTACTTCAACAAATAACTTATAAATTAATATCGACCAATGAACTAGATCATCGAAGAGGTCGGTGAAACCAAAATGAGGATAAGAAGTCGGCTGATGGAAATCGTGACAAAACATAATACATATCCAACTCAAAAGGGAAGGGAGACACATGGCAGGAACAATTACTCACATACCATCCTGATAGACTTGCATAAAGGAACAATCTTTGCACTTGTAAGAAGCTGCATTGATCATAAATCTATGAAGGAACCTTGGTTAACATGAAATAGATTCGGGGGTTGTCGAAACATAGTACTTTCAGGAGACTTCTTCATTCATCCTTTGTTGACCTTTTTTCTATTTGGTTTTGTTGGAGGGAGATGGGAAAAAAAGCCAGGCCTCTACATGAAGCTACCATTGGTCCACGTGGCTTCCTCAACTTTGTAGAGGTCCTTCCAAATTTGCTAAGAATGTCTGGTCCAGTTCTGGTTTCTGAAATGAAAACATCAACACGTTTTCGCTCAAGCAATGGTGCTGTCGACAAAATGAATATGATTCACGCCTCCACACGTATTGATGGTGGATTTTCCACCAACACGCGCATATAGATTGCAATCCTTCCTACATATCTTCCTCCCAGAACCAATTTGTCTCTGCATCTGCATTATATCCATATCATGTCCGCCATTCGTACTGCTATCCCACTTCCTGTTCTTGCTACCACCCAGAGCCTTCCTTTTTTATCCTACTTTTTTGTTTACCGTTCTTGTTCAGACAGCAACTAAAGTTAAAATTTCACCTTTTTCCTGTTTTTCAATTGACGCACTACTTAGCTAAGCTTCCCTGAAGCAAAATCATGTCAGGAGTATTCGATAAAAAAGTTGATAAAAAGGAGCTTTGCCCGTGTCCCCAGTCACGGGAATCTGTATTTATATACTTTGCCATTCTCAGGGTACTCAAACCCAGCAAATCTTTTTAGCAACATAGCCTTCAGATATTCAAGCTAGCCCTCCCAAGATGTCGGTTTCGTGTGCCAAAAACTTCTTGCGACGGTTCTGTAGTGAAGATGTTCAAATGCGTGGTGCTCCTCAAGGCAGCTTCTTTTCTAGTGACGATATCTTGCCATCTCTTGGAGCGAGAATAAACCACACAACCAAGCTAAGAAGATATGTAATCTCCCCATACAATCAACGTTACAGGTGATTCATAATCACAATGGTTCAGTGTTTGCTATGTCGTTGTATACTATAGTCGCAATTTTCACGTCCTATACCTCATTACAGGGCTTGGGAGATGTGGCTACTTGTACTTGTCATTTACTCTGCCTGGATAGCTCCTTTTGAATTTGGATTCATAACTTACAAAATAGACGCCCTCTTCGCCATCGACAACATTGTTAATGGCTTCTTTGCCATTGATATTGTTCTCACCTTCTTTGTTGCATACCTTGACAGCCACTCTTATCTTCTTGTTGATGATCCCAAGAAAATAGCAATCAGGTAGCCGAGTTTTCACCATCCCCATTCAAATTGATGAGAACCAACGATCTTTATTTTGCAGTAAGTATTCCCAACTCTTTGTGCAGGTACATATCGACCTGGTTTATTTTCGATGTCTGTTCGACAGCTCCATTTCAGTCCATCAGTCTAATGTTTCATAAGCACAGCAGTGCACTTGGCTACAAATCACTCAACATGCTCAGACTCTGGCGTCTGAGAAGAGTTAGTGCCCTGTTTGCAAGGTTTATCATCAAATTTAAACTCTTCGCTTTTCGTTTCTGTAATGACGAAACCAAAGCTGACAAGTGGGTCTTGCTTCATTCAGACTGGAGAAGGACATTCGGTTCAATTACTTCTGGACTCGATGCACAAAGCTGGTTTCTGTAAGTCACTAGACCTGGTCTCAACCTGTTTCCCTCCACGTAATTGTAGTTCGATCCAGTAACTTGCCATAACCTCTCTGATTGTATCAGGTGACCCTGTATGCAGTACACTGTGCTGGATGCTTTAACTACCTGCTTGCAGATAGATACCCTGATCCAAAGAAAACCTGGATTGGAGCAGTAAACCCCAACTTCAAAGAAGACAGCCTGTGGAACAGATATGTAACAGCACTCTATTGGTCTATCACCACATTGACTACAACTGGTTATGGAGATTTGCACGCCGAAAACACCAGAGAGATGCTATTCGACATCTTCTACATGCTTTTCAACCTGGGATTGACATCTTACCTCATCGGAAACATGACAAATCTTGTCGTTCACTGGACCAGCCGCACCAGAAACTTCGTACGTTGTCTTTCACTTTAGAGTTTTTCTTTTACCAAGTAAGGTAATGCAGAAGTTGATGGACTAGAATAAAGCACGAGTCCCATCAATAGTAAGCTGAAAGCTCCTCCTGTTTGTCTGGAACATAACAAAATATGCTTATACGCTGACATGACCCACCATGCATTAAGACAATGGCTTTTTTATACGTAGTTTGGTGCTGACGAATAGACAATCTTGCTTCTGATCTCAGAGGGACACCATTAGAGCTGGTTCAGAATTCGCCACCCGAAATCATTTGCCCCCTCGGATTCAGGATCAGATGATGTCACACATATGCCTCAAATTCAAAACAGAAGGCGTGAAGCAGCAAGAGACATTGAATGGACTACCAAAAGCAATCCGTTCAAGCATCGCAGACTATCTTTTCTACCCTGTCGTTCAAAATGTTTATCTTTTTCAAGGAGTCTCTCATGATTTCCTCTTCCAATTGGTAAGGCTCGAAACATGGTTGTGTGTTTTTCATATTTCTCAGGAAAATGCATTGTCATGTTGCCATTTGCTAATAAAATGCGGAAAAATAAATGGAATTTGTACTCTTTGCAAGCAGCTTCCGGAAATGGAAGCTGAATATTTTCCGCCCAGAGAAGATGTAATTCTGAAGAATGAAGCTCCAACAGATCTTTACATTCTAGTCTCAGGAACGGCTGTACGTAAACTCTTCCTGTGCTACATCTTCCTTCAGAAAAATGCCCCTTCTTGATTTAGTGAAACCATCCGTACCTTTTTTGCAGGATTTGGTACAGAGTGTAGATGGGCATGACCAGGTAGGAGACGGTATCCTTTTGAAGCTACTTGGTCTTTAGATAGAAAACAAGGCTTATTTCACATTTTCATACGTGCCTTGTAACCGCAGGTCATTGGAAAAGCATATGCAGGAGATGTGTTTGGAGAGATCGGAGTTTTGTATTACAAGCCGCAGCCTTTCACAGTTCGGACTACTCAGCTTTCTCAACTGCTACGACTAAACAGAACTTCGCTAATGAACACAATACAGACAAGTGTGGAGGATGGACGCATTATAATGAATAACCTTTCAATGGTAAAGCATGTCCACCAATGAAAAACCTCCAGTCGTTTTGTTATATAACCAGGTTAAATACTCTATTATGCATGTTTCAGCTGCATGGGACAGGAAACGTAGGCTATGAATACCAACCCAAATGTCCAAGGAAGGCTGTAAGTGGATGCTTTCATCGAGGACTAATGGATGCAGCAAGAGAAATGGATTTCCAAGGATCAGGGGCTTGGAACGAAACAACAGATGGTAACGACTGTTGTAGGCATATGGTGGATGTTGATGAAGGACCAAAAGCACCAGCAGAACAAGAAGCAAAAGCACTACAAAGTTATGGAAATGGAAGAATACTAAACGAACACAAAATAGATTTGACAGAACTAGATGCCCCAAACCACCAGAAGGATGATCAGGGCAAACAAACAGAACACAACCGTCCCATTTCATCAAAATGCAATGCCAAAAGTGCATCCGTACGTTCTGGTTCATGCGTTTCTAGCTGTTTTTGTGACAGGAAGGCAAAAGGCTTGACCAAGTACAGAGTCACTCTTCATATGGAGTCTCAAAACAGATGTACATCACAAACACAACTAGGCAAATTGGTCATCTTACCTGATTCCATAGAAGAACTGCTCAGAATTGCCAGTAAGCACTGTTTCAGCTCAGGAGATTAGTTACAAAAACCTAAATTTTTTAAACAACATGGCGCATTAAATTGTTTAAAATACATGGCAAACTACTAAAGAGAGAGAATTTTACTCGGTGCATGCAAATTTTCTTAAATGTTCTCTTTCTTACAGTGTATCCTAATGGTCATTGTGACCTGCAGGTGAAAAGTTTGGCGGATACAAGTTTACAAGCATTGTCAATGCGGAGAATGCAGAAGTAGACGATATATTTGTCATTCGAGATGGTGATCATCTGTTTTTTCGTCAAGGTCACACTGAAAATTCAAACTGAAAAATGACCTAGGACTACTCTGAAGAACTAATGTAAGCCATGCAGAAAACTATAGGGCATGAGCACTTGTAAAATTTAAGCGTAACAAATGAAAGTATGCACATCAGTTGGTTGAGCTACTCTTCAACAACCTGTAAAGTGAGAATAAAATACATGAAAGTGTAACAATTCAATCAGAAGTTGTTGTAATTTGCTATCTGAGCACCTTTAGAGCCAGAAATGATACAGGAAATGTAGTAATTCAATCAGATTATCATAATTCAGTCAGAAACTTTACCATGTAATCTCTTCATGGGGCAAAACCCCCAATCCACATGTAGTTACGGAAAATTTTTTGATGATATCAAGTTACACTGAGCTATGAGCTACATACAAAGGGCTTCCAGAAAGTTCTCTTTCCTTTATAAACTGGAACACAGATTTATCAACTTGTCGTTTGCAGGAGGACTGGAAGAAGTTACCACCAATGTTTTCTGCTAACAACTGTCATGGTTTCCGTTTGAATAACACATATGATAAAGCCATGTAAAATGAACCGATGTAGCTTGAATGAGCTGGAAAGCCATAGTAATTCTCCAAATAATATGAAGTATCAGGCCGTCTGATGTACTTTCAGTATAGGAAAGGGATGAGCTTCTGAGTTAAAGACAAACTTATCCAAGGGAATAACAGAGCTATCCCCAAAAAGCAAGTACAAATACTTCAGGGTCTCCCCCAAAAAGAATGTTTCCATTTTGTCTGATCTTTGAGGAGGAAGCACTGTGACATCGTGTAAAGAACTGTATCCACCAGAATCAACCTTCGTATACTTCTCAAATGCTTCAAAGATCTGCCAGCCCCACTCGCGATATCTGCAATATCAGGCTTTTGCAATGAGAAGCATGCTTATTCATGAAAAGATAGTGCTCCTAGTTTTGCACTCTACATAATGCAGTTAAAGAAGAACAATAAGATGACTGAGCATACTTTGAGTCTTCTGTGATACGATACAAGACAAACAGTGATTCTACAGTTTCTGGGCGCAAAAGATTATGACGATCTGCATGTTTGATAATTATGTCATTGACAAACTTTGAACTTTTGTTGCCACCATCAAGACCATCTTCAGCATAATCCTGCTCAATGCATGACCAAATAAGAAATGAATGACTTTTTCAAAGGAAAGACGAGTTACAGAGTGCAATAAAGGTAAACTAACCTCAGTATGAAAGTATGCTATTTCAGGGGCGAGACCAGTAGAAGTTACTGAATACATCTCAAAGCAAGTCTTTGCCAAATCTTCTGCCAGCTTTAAATTTTCAAAGTCTTCAAAATTGAGCAAATTTTCCTTCATTGCCTTTTCCTTTGTGAAGCCCTTAGTGGCTCCAAGAGCAAGTGTACCTGGCAAAAAACATACCTGAAAAAGGCAACAGATATTCTAATAAATGCCCATCAAAGTATAGACACAAATGGGAGTAAAGGCCTGTCAAATAAATTTGAAAGAATACGAATTGATGTTGAATTCTGAAGTAGCAACCATGACAAACACGTCAAAGTTTACATGCATTCAATGAGCAAGTGTACTAAAATTGAAAAGCAATACCATTTTGTTCATATATTATGGGTTTACTGTTTACATATATTAGTAACTAGTTACGTAAATGAAAGACCACATGTACTAGCTAGTTTAAGACAATAAGGAGAAAGCACCAAGTACCAGGTGATCCATCTTTGGACTAAAATCTCCCTTAGGCCCATAAGGAAGTTCTCCAACAAAAACCAGTTGGTTGGGGATTGATTTCCGGACAAGCAAGTGCCTAACACCCTTCATTGCTTCATCATACATGTCGTAGAGATATGTAAAATTGCCAACTTTATTAGTCCTCTGCTGAAGCCAAACTTTAATTAGGTATTCATAATAACTGTCACCACGAGATCCCAATCTAATATTTTCGCCACTAAATTCACCAGAGTCAGGGCTGCAATCAGAAAGATAAGAATATAAAAAACAAGCTTACTATTTACTTAAATCTGCTAAGAAAGTTATAGTACATCATGTTCACATATTATCACAAAATTCACAAAGAGGATGAATTCCATGATAAATGGTTAGAAGTATCCCACTTTGAGAATTACAAATGTCTTTTACCAACTGTGAAATGAGGTGAAAAGAAACATTCCATTAGGATAAATGGATGCTGCAAGTAACTTAGCAAAACAATCCCCTTTTGGCCCAAGGATTATCTTAAAAAAGGATTTTCTTTATAGCTTGAAAAAGCAGAACAAATTGGAAACAAGATAAAAAGGAAAAATTTGAGCCTAAGTAATAAGAAATATAGCTGACAAGATGTGAAACAGCAGCTCCTCTAAACCACAACATTCACAAGGCAAATAGAGATAGAGCTAATGGAAGTAGAAGGAAACGGATCACCCATCAACAACAAAAATAAGGTACAGCCCTTACAAGAAAATGGAGTTGCTTTGCCTATATAATTTCAAGACATGGTGTAAAGTAGTCAGCGGCCAGATAATAGTAGCAGAGAACAGGCTTCAAACTTGTATTTTTACCTATTGCACTCAAGAAAAGTTAAGTGTGCCTAAGCCATATTTTCTCCTACTATGGCAATTCGAATAAGCAAATTTATTATACTCCGGTAACATAAACCATCATAGATATAGATTAAGTGCTTCAATTTTATAAATTGTGAGAACTTGCCTGTTTTAAACAGTACAAAATCAGAGAATAACCACTATCAAAATATATGACTTTAAGGAGGTTGAGTGAAACTGCATTTAGTTAACTCATAAGAGTTGTGAAGTTATAACCAAATATCGAAGACACAATGAATATTCTTTTGAGGAAACAAAATTTAACATAGTTGCTCACATTCCTGTGACCAAGAGTTCCTGCTCCAAGCTGCACCAAGACTATACTCATAAAAAGGATTCCCGTAATATGTAATCATGCTAACAATCGGTAGCACATAACGTTTACATAAATGTAGAAAGATTGAATATATTAATGGCACAATGGCATGAATACAAACAAACTACTCTGGATGGTAAATCCATACCTGATGTATATAGGAACTAATCCTTCCACCTTGGGAAGAGTCCTCATATGTTCCAAAACCTTCATGGCTTCCATACTGTACTTTGGATCACCAGAAACTGTACTGAGATAATTGAATTCAAGCTGCAGAGTAGACACTTCTGAAGTGCTACTCATTCCGCCAGGAGCTCGATGTGCTGAAGGATCGTGGAGAACAACATCACTGAATGGAATTGAAGTTGGACTAGAAGTAAAGGCCAGTAGCAGTCGATCAGCCAAGTCTCTAGCAATGTCTAAGTATACATTTGATTTGGGATCCTTTTCTATCAAATTTGACCCTTGTTCACCTCCACTCAAATGATATGCACTCAACAGACCACCCAAGACACGTATTGTAGTTTCAAATAAATTAACTTGGCCTTTCTTGCTAATCCTATCTAAAAGGTGTGTTTCAACCCATGAACCTGCTTCAGAAACAATTTCTTTGGCACCCATAATCATAGCAGTATCAAGTGCATCAACCACAGTAGCTCCCAGACCCCCTAAACCATCCACTCCCCGCCTACTGACTGGCATGAGTTCATCATAATCCATTGCATACTTTTTATAGCCATCCCATGCATGGAAGAAAGCCTCCTTGACCTTTTGCTGCCTTTTAGTCCATGTCAAATCAGTATCTTGACCACTGGTCCGCACCTCATCAGGCGGTAGACGAGGAGGAAGCCTCGGTGGTTTCCTCAAGAATCTTGAAAACCTGCTGCTGCCAATTGTACCAACCTTCATTTCTTCACTAGCATTCATGCCATTACCTCGTCCACCAGCAATAGACTGGGGAACGCTTGCATGTGTGAGCAGCAGATATGCCAAACCCAAGATCATTAATAACATTAGAAACTTCCCTGTACTACAACTCATACATTCACGCTTTAAATTTCCGGTGAGAAAGGACTGCGAAATCACCTGCCACAGAAATTCAAACATAAGAAATCAGTCTTGACAAGAAATTTCACCGATCCAGTAAAAAATGAAAGATCAAAACTGAATGTCCTTAATTTGCAACTATAATTATGCGTACGCAATTGAATAACTAAACATCAACAAAACGACAAGATGCTATCAAATTCACGGAGCTAGGATATTGGCATATAATTCGACAAGGGAAATAACAAAGGATCTGATAAAAAGAAAAGAAAAACCTTGGATAAGGAGCGATGGCGGAACTTGGCGTTATCGTAGTGGACATCTTTCATGGAGTAAGGCAGCGATTTCGACATCGTCCGTCAGATTAACCTTTTATCCTGCAATGATCTGTGCTATCCTACCACTCTCCCTTCCCCCAAGAGAAAGAGAGGAAGAAAAAGGAAGAACTGGAAGAGTTTGATGTGTGTGGATCCAGCGGAAAATTCCCGAGAAAGTGAGGGAAATTAGAAGGAAAATGAGAGAACATGTTTAGTTATGGGTATACGATTTATTTACGGGTACCGAAGTCAACAGAAACGGCAAGCGACGGAGGGCGTACTGGCCACGTCCCGGGCCGGCACGTGTCTTAAACATCTTATCTTATTAGTTTAGGATTTGTTTTTTATTTATTTTTATTGTTATTTTCAAATTTAATAAAATTACATTTGTTTGAGTTTTTAATTTTAATTTTTAATTTTAGTTTTTTAAATTAAAAAATAATAACTTTTTAATAATCTCATGGTCACATTTAATTCGAAGATGAGTATGATAAGGTCTAATAATACATAATTTTACCATTTTATAATAAAGAGGCTGATTTCAATAATAATATAATTTCCTAAAAACTAATGTATATTATTTAATATATTAATTATTAATAAAATTATGAATAATTTAATTTTGTAATTAAATTAAATATAATTAATTTAATAATTATTGATAAATATAGCTAAATTTGTAATATCTTTAAAATATATAAATTTCAAATAATTTTTAATTTAATAATTAAAATATATTTAAAATAAATATTAATTTGTAAATAAAACTTAATTTTAAAATTATTTATTTTAATAAACTATAAATAATAAAAATATAATTATATTAATATTAACATTTTTATTTTTATTTTTATTTTTATTTAAAAATAAAAATTAAAAAAAAGAAGCTATAATGCACCTCTACGTGCCTACGTCCCCAGTCGTCTCTCTCAAAAGCAGCAATAAGCTCTTTTGGGATTGACGATTTCATCAATCTCGTTGCTCCTTTCATCACAGCACAAATGCTCCAAAACCCTATCTTTGTGACTCTCTCATGGGTTTCAAGAAAGCGTTCAGGTTGTTCTCAGCCTCTCTAGCCCTCATCTTGATCTTTCTCGTCTCCTCCTTTAATGCAGCTTCATCTCCAGCTAGCTCTCCCTCGTCCCTTGACATCCAAGCCAAAGAACCCACTCCGTCTCGTCAAGTGTTCTACATCAAGAACACCCCACCTTTCTTCTTGGACCGTAAAGAACAACCCAACAAGAATAATGGTACGAAGAAGCGGAAGATGGTGACGAAGAGAAAGAAAATGATCAAGAACAGGCCTTTCTCTGTCATGCTTCCAAAGGGGCTTGTGCCTCCTTCTGGCTCATCCCCTTGTCACAATTACAATCCCAACTCTAAAGCCACCTCTTTCTGCGATCTCTCCATTGCAGAACCCTAGAGCCTGCTTCTACTTATTGAGGCGGTTGGTCTCTTATATGTCTTCTTTTTCCCATGTTACGGCTTCCTTTGAAGCTATCCTGCTGATTCTTTTTAATTATACTGGCATGCATGTATGTACCAGTATCAGTTTCATTTTCTGCAAAACACAATCGATGAGTTTACAATAAAGAACACTTGTTCAGCTCCATATCCATTCCTGATCTTCAAGTTTAACGTTGTATATCAGAGGATCAAGCAAAATCGTCTCGTTAGTCGTTTTGACTAGTATTACATTTATTCCAAGAATAATTCTATAGAAATTAAATGCAATAATGATCCGGTGCTCCATTGTCTGGAATTTTACTGAAAGGATCATGTGATTTTGCATCGTTTGGAGGGCTATTTTTCCTCGGATCCGTTCCATTCTCGTAGCGTGTACTCCATGCTCGAAATGGGAATTGCAAGTAGTACTGGTGCCAATATATACGATTTATATTAGGAAAAGACCAGACTCTGACCTTAATCTGCGATACTCCTCAAACTTAAAGAGAGAAATGTTAGGAAGCACGTAAACACCTACTTGCATAATCGGTCCGTTGAGTATTGTCTCAAAGTTAAAAATCTTAGTTTTTCAAAGTCGAAAATTGTAACTTATTAACAAAAATGATTGTTGAGTGAGAAATTGTAGCTTGTTTTTCGATAGATTTTGATGTAGCTGACTTTCACCTTCACTCATTGAATTCTCTATAAAAGAGAAACAACAACAACGGAAGAGAAGAGAGTTAGAAGAGAGCAGAAGATTTCTAGTGTAAAAGAGCATAAAATTTTCCAAAAGTAAGAGAGATTTGAAATTAAGTGATAAACGTTATTGTATGCTCCCATTGATTATAGTGAAATATTCAGTCGTCCCCAAACTGGACGTAGGCATTGCCGAATCAATATAAAAATTTTGGTGTTCTTGTTGTTGTTTTATTTTTCACTCCAAAATTTATTAATGTTTTTACACAATAAATGGTATCAGAGCTCCAGTTTTTTCAACTGGAGAGTTGTAGGAGTGAAAATTTGTTGGAGCTACAGTATCGGTGAATATTGTCGGTGCTACAATGTCAATAAATAGTATCGGTGCTACAGTATCTGTAAATAGTGTCGGTGCTATAGTTTTCATGAACAGTGTTAGTGTTACAGTTCCCATGAACAGTACTAGTGCTACAGTCCCCGCCAACAGTGTTGGTGCTATAGTCCTCGTCAATAGTGCCAGTGCTACAGTCCTATGCTACAATGCTGTGAATAATATCGGAACTATAGTTTGTGTGAATAGTGATTACAAACAGTACATATTTGTGAATATTGATAAGTAGATGGCTAGAGATAAAGATGAGCCCGTTAAGACGGAGTCGATATCGTCATTGTCAACACCTACATCCATTAGGCATCAAATCGCTACTACAAGGTAAGAGGTTGATAAATTTATGGGCTCTAATAATTTTGGTATGTAGCAGTGTGAAGTTATGGATACATTTTATCAACAAGAGTTGGATATGGTTCTGGAAAATAAACCCGAATATATGAATGGCAAGCAGTGGACACGAATTAATCTCCATGCTTGTGCCTTTATTCGATCATTCCTTAATAAGGAGTTGAACTATCCTTATATGAAGGAAACTTCTACTAAGGAGTTATGACGAAATTAGAGGAAAAGTATATGACCAATAGCGTAGAAATCGGCTCTTTTTGAAGAAGCGACTCTTCTTATTTCAGTATCGTTCAGATATTTCTATGCACGAACACCTAAATGATTATAATAAAATACTTGCTGATTTAGCAAACCATTATGTGAAAATTCCTTATGAGGATATGATACTATGTTTGTTAAATTCATTGCCTGATAATTATGATCATTTGACAACTATTTTGTTGTGTGAAAAATCTTAGGTGAAACTTGATAAGGTTTCTGCGGCATTGGTGAATCATGAGTGTCGTAAGAAGGAATTGAAAACTCATAATTCACAAACTGAGGCACTTACTGCAAGGAGATGAACAGAGGAAAGAAAACATGGAAAGCGGAAAAAATCTCATTCAAAGTCACAAAGGAAGTTTTCTGCTAAATATGAATTTGCCTTTATCGCTAGAAGGGTCATTGGAAGAAAGACTACCCCAAATTGAAGAACAAAGAGAAGGAGAAAATGGGTTTTGTAGCAAATGTTGCAAAATCTGGAGATGATGATTTTGAGTTTGTTTTGGCCAGTTCATCTGTTGATGGTCACTACAAGGAGTGGATTTTGGATTCAGGTTGCACTTAATATATGTGTCCCATTTGGGAATGGTTCTCTAGCTTCCAGGAGCTGGATGGTGAAGTTGTTTTGATAGGAAATAATAATGCCTACAAAACACAAGGGATAGACAAAATCTGTTTGAAGATGTACGATGGAATAGTCAGCGAATTGAGTGATATTCGGTATGTACTGGATATGAAGAAAAATCTTATTTCATTAGGAGCATTGAAATCCAAAGGTATCAAGATCACCATAGAGGGTGTGTAGCGCCCCCTTACCGTAGAGTATACACCGGGACGCCCGTAGGTCATACCGATAAATACTCTACGATGAGGTTGCACTACGATACGATCAATTCTATAACTCTCATGACATCAATATAAGAAAGCAGTAATAACAATTTCACTAAATTTTCGACACCAAGAGATATCCTTCATTTCATTTCTGAAAACCGTAAGCACAAACTTTAGTCATAATTACAACTGTACAATCCAAAAGAACTAACATAACTCCTAAGTAAGTCATCCACAAAATATCCCCAAAGATTCCCAAAAGCCCCCAGCTGACCGACCTGTGGGCCATACTCCTCTCGCCGGCACACACACAGCAGGAAAAGTCTCAAAATCCGGAGCTAGGAGTCTCACTCTCGCTGTCCTAAAAAATAGTCGCAATTTTGGATGAGTTTGCGAAACTCAATGAGTAACCATCATCGATGGTTCACTCAATTCATGCAT
>JANTNU010000002.1:38097530-38108137 GCA_024752395.1 Erythroxylum havanense
GTTATGACATTTCCGACACAGATCCGAATTTCCCGATCTCAATTTCTAATCCCCGAATTCATAATCTCTAAATTGAAGTTAATCCATAATTAATTGAACCATTAATTCCTAAATCCCATAACTTAAAACCTCAAAATATCACAATTCCTAAAACTGCCATCCTCTCCGCGGCGCCAGCTCCTTCGCCGCGGCGAGTCCCTTTTCTCGCCTCCTTCGTCGTGACGTATACACGCCTTGCCGCGGCGAACCGCGCGCTCTACATCGCGGTGCACGCACGCGTACGTCGCGTCGTGCACCTTTCCTCTTCGCCGCGGCGCGCCTCCAACGCACGTCGCGGCGTGCAGAGCAATCTTGCTCGCCGGGGCGTGTTCTTCATGCGTCGCGGCGTGCAACCACGAACACGCCCAGAAAACCCAAAAATTTCCAGATTTTCGACAGATATCAACACCAAATCCAAATTTTTCCTCACAAATCACTCCTAAATAATTCCATACATATCATACAACTAATCTTTAACTTCTATTTCATCAAACAACCATTATTCCCAAATTTCAACCCTAAACTAACGAAAATGCCCAAATCGGAAATCCTACATAACAAATCCTTAAATATACCAATTAAATCATCCAATTAACTTTATAAACCAACCAATCAAACTATATAAGACAAGAAATAAGTAACTTACTTGATTAATAACCTCAAATCTTCAAGAATCTCCCAAAACTCCAACTCACACACCCACGGCAATCACCCCACCAAAACCCATTTTCATCTTTTCTTTATCCAAGCCAAAGGGAAAGATCAAAGGATGGAGGAGAAAACTCAAAAGCAAGGAGAAATCACAAGGAAGATCCACGATGATGGAAAGAAGAAGAAGAATCAAAAGCAGACCTATAATTTCTTTCAAACAAGGAGAAGCATCGTGGAGGAAGATTTTAAAGGGTTTAGTATTTATACCTAAAGTTCTAAGGGCTTGTTTGGCACTTAATTGCCACAAGTCCAATCCGGACAATCCTGGTCCAAATTTCAAATTCTAATTTCTCCTGAATTCCAATGGTTCATACCCTAATTCCTCAAATTATTATTTAAATTTTCCCATATCAATTGTCTCGGAACCGGAATAGCAATTAATCAGTCACTAAGCCATTTTTTTTCCGGTCCGAACTTAACACTCCGAAAATTTCAGAAAAATTCCTATAATTCCTCAAAATTAGAAAACCTCTAATCACATATTCAAATTTTCAATTCTCAATTTCTAAATTCAATTTGACTCTCAATTCATAAATCGAAGCTCTAAAATATCAAATTCACTAATCAAAACACAATTTACCTTAAATCACGATTTTCTTCCAATTAATCACAATCAAGTCGGAAACCTGTCATACATGCATGTACATACGTATGCTTATGAAATACTAAACATTTATCAATAATATAGAGGCTACGAATGCAAAATTACGTATACAAATACGTACGAGGTGAACTGTACCCATCCCATCTATGACGGGATGTTACAGGGTGGAGTTCTTAAAGTTATGTACGGGGCACTTGTGGTGATGAAAGGTATAAGACGAAATAACTTGTATTTTTTGCAGGAGAGTACAGTTACTAGTGAAGTAGCTATCACTTAAGCTGCTGATGTAGATAGCTCAGATACTACAAGGTTATGGCATAAGCTTCTTGGGCATACTGGTGAAAATGCATTGCAAGGATTGGTGAAACAAGGCTTATTGAAAGGCACAAATGCATGTAAATTGGAATTCTGTGAATATTATGTACTGGATAAGCAAACTAGAGTGAAATTTAGCACTGCTATTCACCACACTAAAGGCATTCTAGATTATGTTCATATTAATATTTGGGGATCTTCCAAGAATGTATCTTGAGGAGGTAGCCATTATTTTGTCTCCTTTATTGATGACTTCTCTAGAAGAGCATGGTTATATACCATGAAGCATAAATATGAAGTCTTAAAGATATTCCTAAAGTGGAAAAAGATGATTAAAATGCAAACCGGTCAAAAGATCAAGACTCTCAGATCAGATAATGGTGGTGAATATAAGTCAAATCTTTTTTTGGAAGTTTGTCAAAATTAGGGTATTGTGAGGCATTTCACGAACACCACAAAAAAATAGGGCGGCAGAGTGTATGAACCGTACTTTACTTGAGAAAGTTCGTTGTATGTTGTCTAATGCTGATTTAGGTAAGGTGTTTTGGGTTGAGGCAATTACTTAAGCAAGCTATATTATTAATTGTTTGCCTACTATTGCGAACAAGGGCAAAATACCTATAGAGGTATGGTCTGGTAAACCTTATACTGATTACAAGTATTTACACACATTTGGTTGTTTTGCTTACTATCATGTTAGGGAAAGCAAGTTGGACCCAAGAGCAAAGAGAGCTCTATTTGTGAGCTTTAGCATTGACATGAAAGGATACCGACTTTGGTGTCCAGATGAGAAAAAATTTGTTGTAAGCAGAGATGTGACTTTTGATGAGACTGCTATGATTAATCAGAACAAGCATGAAGGGAAAATTGAAGCGACTAATACAATGAGTAGTTCAAGCAGGTGGAGTTATTGAACACCCCAGTTGATCCAGTAAGGTTTGATGTTACAGATACTACTCCTACAGTTGATTTTGATGATGAGAACGAGGATAATGAAGAGAAGTTACCTACTAAAGAACCACCAGAGCAACAAGATTCTATTGCAATCAGAAGATCAAGAAGGGAAATTCGAAAGCCTGTTTGGTTTACTAATATTGTGGCATATGCACTTCCAGTTATTAAAGATGATATTCCATCCACCTACAAAGAAGCTATCAGGAGTTCAAAGAGTATGGAGTGGAAGAAATATATGGATGAGGAGATGAAATATCTTCATAAAAATAAGACTTGGAAGCTGGTTCAGTTACCAAAAGGGAAGAAAGAAATTGGTTGTAAATAGGTATATGCTAAGAAGATGGAATTTTTGGAAAAAAACAATGTAAGATTCAAAGTCAGATTGGTAGCTAAAGGCTATGCTCAGAAGGAAGGCATTGACTACAACGAGGTATTCTCTCCTGTAGTAAAAAATTCTTCCATTCATATTTTGTTGGCTTTGGTTGTGTAATTTGACCTTGAGTTAGCTCAACTTGATGTTAAGATGACGTTCTTACATAGTGATTTGGAGGGAGATATTTTTTATGTCTCAGCCAGAAGGGTTTACGGTTGTTGGCAAAGAAAATTGGGTTTGCAAATTGCAAAAATCATTGTATAGTTTGAAGCAGTCTCCAAGATAATGGTACAAGCGATTTGATAGGTTTATGATAGAGTAAAAGTGCACAAGAAGTCATTATGATCATTATGTATACTTTCGCAAGCTACAAGATAAAACCTTTATTTATTTGCTTTTATATGTTGATGATATGCTTATAGCATGTACAAGCAAAGTGGAGATTGAAAGATTGAAGACTCACTGAGTAATGAATTTGAGATGAAAGACTTGGGAGAAGCTCGAAAGATACTAGGTATGAAAATTGAAAGAGATAGAGAAAAAGGCAAGATTGGTTTGTGTCAAAAGCAGTATTTGAAAAAGGTATTACAACGTTTTAGGGTGAATGAAAATTCAAAACCGGTTAATACACATCTTACTCCTCATTTCAAACTTAATGCTTCTATGTCTCCTAACACGGATGAGGAGAGTTATTACTTGGCTAAAATTCCATATGCAAGTGTTGTTGGTAGTTTGATATATGCTATGATGTGCACTAAACCTGATATTTCACAAGCTGTTAGTATTGTCAGTAGATATATGCATAATCTAGGGAAAGGACATTGACAAGCTATGAAATGGATTCTATGGTATATTCTGGGTACTGTGGATGTTAGTTTATCATTTCAGCAAGATAAAGTTAATGGTAAATGTATTGTTGGATATGTAGATTCTGATTATGCAGGTGTTTGGACAAGCGTAGGTCCACTACAGGTTTTGTATTTACTCTTACTGGAGAGCCAGTGAGTTGGGGATCAACTTTGCAATCTACGGTTGCTTTAACAAATATTGAGGTAGAATACATGACAGTAACAGAAGCTATTAAAAAAGTTATCTGGCTTTAAGGATTGCTTGATGACTTAGGGGTCTATCAGGACTATGTGGATGTTCATTGCGACAATCAAAGCGCTATTTATTTAGTAAAGATTATTCGTGAGATTATTGATGAGGGATATATTCTTCTTCTTCAGAATATTGGGACTACCGATAATCCTGCTGATATGCTGACAAAATCAGTTTCGTTACTGAAGTTTAAGCATTGCTTAGACTTGATTGACATTTGTAAAATTTGTTGATTGCCCCATAAGGGATTGGAAAATGGCCATTGGGAATTCCACTTCGAGGATTTGAGCCAAGGTGGAAATTGTTGAGTATTGTTTCAAAGTCAGAAATCTTAGTTTCTCAAAGTCAGAAATCTTAGCTTCTCAAAGTCATAAATTGTAGTTTGTTTTCGGTAATTGTTAAGTCAGAAATGGTGGCTTGTTTTTCGGTGGATTTTGGTGCAGTTGGTTTTCACTTTCACCCATTAAATTCTCTATAAAAGAGAAGCAACAACAACGAAAGAGAAGAGAGTTAGAAGAGAGCAGAAGATTTCTAGTGTGAGAGAGTAGAAAAATTTCCAGAAGTGAGAGAGAGTAGAAATTTCTAGAGGGAGAGAGAAAAAAATATCTATATATTTTTTGTTTTCTCTTTCTAGTAGGAGTGGGTGAGCTAGGGTTAATTATGGTTTTATGAAAAATTGAGTAATAAACACTATTGTATGCTCTCATTGATTATAGTGAAATATTCAGTTGTCTCCAAATTGGACGTAAGCATTGCCGAACCAGTATAAAAATCTTGATATTCTTGTTGTTGTTTTATTTTTCACTTCAAAATTTAATAAATATGCAAAACATCCAAAATAGAGTCTAATGATAATGAGATTTAATCAATAATTGAATTATTGAAAAATAGAAGTCAATGATATATTGTTGGGTACTCATTATCTTCACGGACTCACTTACCCTTTATCCTCGTACCAAATGGACCTCGCAAGTCAATAGGTGAGATAGTCCCGGCTTGACTTCGCCTATTCCACCTCCACGGGACGATGTCGCTGAGAGCGTCGAGGACATTAGCTGCTAAATTGAACAAATGTCTATGAGGAAAAACATCAAACACCTCACGTCCTCCATTTCCTACATCAAATCGCTCTCTCTCCTGCGCTCTCTTTGCTCAATCTCCGTTGAACAAGACCCCTATTCTCTCCTTAAAGAAGATCCAGTTGAGATATGCTCCTCTCTGTGGCTCAAATCCTTCTCTTCACCACCTAAGTATACTTTCACTAATCTCACTGGCTTCATCTCCAAGCTCGACCTATGGGTCCTCGCGTACCAGCGCTCATGTGCCCACGTGACTGGCACGTTCCCTCCTCGCAATGCCCTCCACTCCAACACTCTCCTCTCCCTCGTTGCCCTCCGGACCGCTGTCGTCCACCGCCGCTTTCGATGGAACGACAGGGCACATCAGGTCCTGCGGAGCCCCAACGACAAACCGTTGACGAAGCTTGTTTCGAACAGGAAGCTCAGGGCAATGCTTGATTCCGATGACCCGTGTTTCCAAGACCGTGTAGTGCAGGAGGTGCTGCTTATGGTGCTGGAGCCCTTCTTCGAAGCCCGGTTTTCGAGCAAGTCTCATGCTTTTAGGCCTGGAAGGAATGCGCATACGGTGATTAGGACTATAAGGAGTAATTTTGCGGGGTATCTGTGGTTTTTGAGAGGTGATTTGAGTGAGGTTTTTGAGGGCATTGATGTTAGTCTTGTATTGTTGTGCGTGGCAAAGGTGGTTAAAGATAAAACAGTGTTGAGTTTGCTTAAGGATGCGCTTACAACACCCTTTCAGAGCTTACAATCAGGAGAGAATAATGGTGGCGGAGTATCGGTTAGGAAGAAGAAAAGGAAATCGACAAAGAAAAAGATTTTGAATGAGAATGAGCCCAAGCCTGACCCTTATTGGTTGAGAACTTTCTTTGATTTTGCTCCCGAGGAGGCTGCAAAGGTACCCAATTATGGGTGTTGTGGTATCTTGAGTCCATTGCTTGCTAATGTGTGCCTTAATGAGTTGGACCAGTTGATGGAGGAGAAGATAGTTGAGTTCTTTAGGCCAAATAAGCTGGATTCTATATGGAAAAACTCCATTGATGATGGTTGTCATAATCCTTCCTGGCCAGAGTTTGTTCCTTCGAGTGGAAAGGAGAAGACAAGGAAAATGGATTACATTCGATATGGGGGTCATTTCCTGATTGGTGTAAGGGGGCCTAGAGAAGAAGCAGTGAGAATTCGAAAAGAATTGATCAACTTTTGTGAGTGTAAGTATGGGCTTAGGCTGGATAATTCCAAGGTTGAGATTGAACACATTACAAGGGGAATTCAATTCTTGGATCATATGATATGCCGCAGAGTAATATACCCTACTCTTCGCTACACAGCTAGTGGAGGCAAAATTGTGAGTGAAAAGGGTGTGGGAACATTGCTTTCTGTGACTGCTAGTTTGCAGCAATGTGTTCGGCAATTTAGGCGGCTTCAGTTTGTTAAGGGTGATAAGGATCCTGAGCCCTTGCCGTGCACTCCTATGCTTTACTCGGGACAGGCTCATACTAATGCCCAAATGAATAAGTTTCTCGAGACTATGGCTGATTGGTATAGATACGCTGACAATAGGAAAAAAGTTGTTGGATTTTGTGCCTATGTTATTCGTAGCTCGCTGGCTAAACTTTATGCTGCTAGATATAGACTAAAATCACGTGCTAAGGTGTATAAGATTGCTAATCGTGATTTGAGTCTGCCACTTAGGGATACCAGTAACAATTCTGCTCCTGAATTTTCTGATCTATTGAGAATGGGACTTGTTGATGCAATTGAAGGTGTTCAGTTTTCTCGTATGTCTTTGATTCCATCTTGTGATTACACACCATTTCCAAGGAATTGGATCCCTAATCATGAGCAAGTTTTGCACGAGTATATAAAATTGCAGGAACCCAAATTCTTTTGTAACTTACACAAGTCAATAAAACTTGGAGGTTTGAGTTTGCCTCAAGATGAGATATCTGCAATGGTGTGGGATTACAAAACTCTTGGAATTTGGAGATATCATTCTACTGGTGAAAAAGAATTGCATAATGCTGGTGAAAAAGTGGAGGAGACATCACGCTGTGGTGATTTTGGTCAACATATTTGATTCTTGGACTAAAACTCCATGGATTTATCAACCATGTTGCTGCCTTCACATTCTGCTGAAATGATCTTAGCCATTAGTTGGACTTCATGAATCCCCACTGAAAGCATCCGAATTGTGATGTAGGTTCATATGTGGGATGGTACTGGATGACCTCGAATGCAATCATGTTTGTTTTGTTGGCAAAACGTTGCAGGCAGCAGTTGAGCTCAGCCACATGAAATTATTGAGGTTGGAGATTGGCCTGAGAGAATGCATAGGTTCAATCACTTTTCTTGTTTGTCAGAATTGTATATCTTTACTGGATAGATGAGTGACTGCGACTGCTCCTCTGAGCAACTCTAACATTTTGAAGCTAGAAAAACCTGGGAGCTAGAGGAAGGTCGGGGAGCACCAATTATTGGAACAGGCAAAAGCAGATAGCAGATAGTTACATAAACAAACCTAGGCCTTATATAGATCAATAGGCTGAATTGCAATTGAAAGATCACAGGAGACATTTCCGCTAATTGAAGCGTCTGCTTTCTACTTCACATTTATATGAAGTTGTTCCGATGTTATGTCATTAAGTTAGGGAGCTTAAAGCTTCTGAAGATTCCAGAATTGGGTTCGCATGCTCATATGCGAACCTTATCAATGGATCCAAGAGCATCTGATGCAGGACAGATTGTCAAATCAAATTTGTCTGCAATAAGGCAGTCATTGTGTTTCCATCTAAAGCTGACACTTCAACGGAGCACCTTGGATGTAATAAAAATATAAATTCAACGGTATGAACTCACAGATTCCATCTCTTCCACATCTTTCAACTGCATATGAACTTTGTGGTTGGAAAAGATTGTGGCAAGTATTAGTTATTAGATTTCTGATCTTTGATAGGATAACAACACATTACCTTTGTGGAAGATAAGCTTTATGTGCTTTTTAGCTTCAAAATTTGATACTGTTCAATGGTAGTTTATGCCCATGCCATCTATACCACCTGTAAGAATGAGAAATTTCTAGGTACTTAATATCAGTGACTTTTTATCTTAAAAGTGTATAGTGTGTGTTCAACAATCCTATTATATTTGCTTCCTGATGTCAACTTTAAGTGATTATCATAAATGTCAATATGGACTGCCTGAACTTTGAACTTAAATCTTCTTGTGTTTTAGGCCAAATCTTGAGTATTGATCACAGGTTAAAGCAAAAGCGCACAGTGTGGGAATTGGACTAATTCGGTTAAAGTTGGTGGAGCAGGTTGGTATCTGACATGCCAGCGTCAAGTCTACAGGTATCGAGAACATGGAACTGAACTTGCTTAACAGATACTCTGCTTTATTCCAACGCAAGAAAAGTAATGGGCAAAGAAGAAGAACATGGATTCAGCAATTTTCAGTTCTTATTATTTTCCTAGTCATTGTCTGCTTTGATATAGTAGTTTTACTGAAACAAACAAAAACACAACAGATAAACCCTCCCAACCCGAACAAAATACCATTAAATAGCAAAATAACGAAACACATCATCGACAACATTGCTTATTTTATTTCAGTTACTACTTCTCATCCTCAAGCTGAAAGGCGCTGACAGGAAACGTCTTAGAAATCCCGGTGGGATTACCAAACGTTATTTTCCCCAGATCATTGTCGTTCACAAAAATGTCAGAAATAGTGACCCAGATCAGAAGCTCCTTGCTTTTGACACCGGTGACCCTCCGCATGCGGCGTTTCTCCACGAAGGCGGTGACCTCCGTCTCGTAGGACACCGACTTTCCAATGGCGTGAAACTTGTGGTATTTGCGGTTCTTCTGCTTCAGCCAGACGAAACCTGTTGAGCGATTGTATCCCACCTCGACAATGTCACTCAGAGGGAGAAGACCCTTTGGGAGGTGGATCTCGTCCAGAAGGTCAATGGACTTTTGTTTGCCGATGGCGTCGCCTGTGTAGATCTCAGCTCCTTCTCTTTGGTCCGCTATCTGCTGTGAAGCCATTTTTGTTCGTTCGTTTGTTTGTTCGTTTAGAGCGAGTGTTCCGATACTCGTATATATATATACGCTCACACACGCAAACGTAAACGAAAAGAGTCAAATTCAACATTTAAATTTTCTTCAAATTAAATCTTAAATAATTATAATATAAACAGTTTTTTTTGTTTGAATTTTTATATTTTTGTGGTACAAAAAGTTCAAATCATCCCATGAATCATTTTTGACCTCATCTTATCCTTGTCAAAGACAATGCTACTTTCAAGTTGAACTGAGGAAACAAGTGATAATCCTCCTCGCAAGACTTTTGAGCTGGACAAAGTTAGTGTGAGCCCTTTTTGGGTTTGATCAATTTAGAGTCAAATCTTTTAAGCTTCTCAATCATAATCTAAACGTTCATGAGTTTGCTCAATGTTAGGCTATTTTGGACAGAAATTAGAAAGTATCATATATGCACCGTTATGGACATGCTAATTAGTTTGTAAATGTCACGTTAAAAACACACGTGATAGTTATGAATTTTAGAAAAAATCATATTAAAACCCTAAATTAATTGCTAATCATTGGTATATTCACTCTCTTTCTCTAACTTATCCAATTCTTGTCCAATCTAATGTTTTGCCTCCTTCACGTATCATCATTGCCGATCACTCCAATCCCTTCACACATTTATCGTCGATTTGCCTTCCAATAGTGTGAGCTTTCTCTTTAGAAGTTTGAGGTGAATGGGTGCTTGGGTTTATGGAGTTTTTGCTTTATCAACCCTCGAGAAAACTCCGAATACAAGCCTAGGTTAACCATATTTTTCAAAGTTCAAACTACAGAAAAGATGATATGTACATAACTAGGGATCATAAGACTATGTAGGAACCATGTACTACTTTTACCTTTGATGTTAAAGTTGCTGGTGTACTAAATTCCATGGTCACGTGATCTGTGGGCTGATTGTGCTTCTATTTCGTGATCATCTATTTAACAAACATTTAGTTATGCTATACTTTACTCTTTTAGTTTGATTTTTATTGCTTACACTCTTGACACATTTAGATGATCTTGCTTTGCATCGAGTCCACCACTGCAAACACTCTTGTGGCTTAGGCAAAAAATTGTTTTGTGACGGTATATTCGGTACTGATGTACTGCTCAGAGTTCAGAAATTCTTATTGTTTTGTGTTGACATACAACGAAGAGGGACAATGAACACTTTTTAATAGTTGAAATGAATCCGTTTTGAGTTTCCTTTGTAATTTTATTGAACATTTGAGAATTCTTATTTGACCCCAACTTATGAAAATTTGAGTTACAAAATTCAGATTTGTTATAAAATCGAAACTACAATGTAAGAATATTTGGGAGAGGAGAATTCTTCTTATGAAAAAATGGTGTATCTT
>JANTNU010000002.1:38177065-38193440 GCA_024752395.1 Erythroxylum havanense
GGCAATTTATGACTTTTACTACTTAGACAAGCAGTGCATGATTTATTATCAGAAACAGAAGAAACAGGAATTTTGAAAAATTGAGCAACATGACGAACAATGACAGGAGCAGGATGACCGAGTCTGTTATGCCAAAAGGAGAGTGGCGCACGCACAGTAGTGAGATGTAGCACCGAAGCAGCAGAATTGGAAATTAAGGGCCACTTATACAAGCCATGTTTAAGAAGACCCTTCAGGAGGATTGTGCCTGTTGTTAGATCCTTCACAAAGAAAGCAAAAGGAGTGAATTCAATGGACACATGATTTGTATAGCAGAATTGAGCAACTGAAATTAAGTTACGGTTTAAAGAAGGAACACATAACACATTATGAAGGTTAAATTGACGATGAGAGAAAGAGGGAAGAGTAGAGGAACCAGTGTGGGTTATGGAGTGGGAGGAACCATCACCAAGGCGAACATCATCCGAGGCTTGATATGGAGTATGTAGAGCCAAGTCTTGCAGATCAACCGTAACATGATGGCTAGCTCCACTATCAAGTAGCCAGGTTTGATTCGGAGGCTAGAGAGGTGCGGCAAAATGGGCAGTGGGTTGTCACGGTGTAGCTTCTCTGGGAGTAGAGGACCAAGAGGGAGGAGATGGTCGAGGTCCAGTGCCAGCAGGAGTAGACTGTCCAAACAAGTGACCAAACTGTGGACATTGAAGTACCTTGTGACCTTAGATCCCACAGGCTTGACAATAGCCCTGATACGGACGACGAGGACCTGAAGATTTGAGGTTAGTGGAACGTGCTCTTGCAGCTGCAGAGGGTACATATCCAGAAGACTGCCACGACTTTCCTCTAGCAGACGAGTTGGTGGCATTGACATTGATAGGCATAGCAGGCGAAGGCAGGAGGTTGTTCTGCCGAAGAAGAACTTCATGATTGAGAAGCTTTTCAAGCAATTCAGCATAGGAAGGGGAAGTGTCTCGTGCATGCATGGCATCAACAATCGGTTTGTAGACTTCATCGAGACCATCTAGGATGCTGTCAACAAGATCTTCCTGATCTACGGGTTTGCCAAGAATGACAAGTTCATCAGCTTTATTCCGGATAAAATTCATGTATTCGGAGATGGAGCGACCAGCTTGGGAAGGACGCCAAATTTAATCACGTAACTGCTTGATGTGGCCACATGATGGCAGAGCATAAGTTGCTCCGAGAGTATCCCAAACATCGCGAGCAGTGAGGGCTGTGTTTACATTTGGTGCAACCGTGGGTGTGAGAGAGCCACAAGGACAGCCAAAATAAGTTGATCCTGGCGAAATCAGGTATCATAACGAGGATTGTGGACAGCAGTGCCGTCGACAATGATAGTTTGTGGTGGGGAAGTAATCGAGCCATCCACATAACCTAAAAGGTCGTAGCCCCGAAGGATTGCTTAAAACTGAATTTTCCAGGTCAATTAATTAGTACCATTAAGCTTTTAGATTGAGGACAACGATGGGATGAGTTGGATCGGTGGGGTTGTCAAGAGTAGGAGAAGTGGACGAGGTTTGAGACATGTTGAAGGTTGAAAAAAAGGGAAGAAAACAGAGGTTAAAAGGATTAATAGTGCTCTGATACCATAAAAGAATTGAGTTACTTTATTCATCACTGATATCGTAAATTTATACACAACTAAGAGTTCTCAGATTACATGATATACATGGTTAAAATACATAATAAAGTGGGTGAGATATATGATAAGTATTATTTTTTTCAAAGAGATATATGATAAGTATTACAACTGATGTAGAGAAAATCGTGGAGAATATACACACGTAAAATCGTGGAGAATATACACGTTATCAACATTTCATATTCTGCTGGTTGGTTTTGCTCGCTCCACTGTAGCGTGATTGGACAAATAAAGATCGTTGTCCACTTAAATGTTCACGCATAAAGCCTCCACTCTCTTCGCCTGCGGCTCTTCTCCAAGCCTGCATTGCCAAGCCGTCCGTGGACCCTCGTCCCTTGCGCCTGCTGCGCCTCGTCTATTCTGCTCCTCTACTATGCTTGTTCGCTTCACGACGTGACATTTAAACCTGCAACTCTTCTTAAATACGCACGCAACTCCTATGCGTTTTTGCACAAAGAAGCTGCATTGTACGCAGCTTCTTGAAAACGTTGGTCTTCCATGTCGTTTTTGCAAGTTCTTTAATGCTTTTTGTCTTTTCTTTTCAAATTAGTGGGACACTAGGCATAGGAAGCCCACTCTTCATTTGCTTTTCACGTTTTAAGCTCCTGGGAGGCCTTTTAGCTTGTGATTTTTGTTCTTCTCAAATCTTAGCTTGGGTACGTGTCCAACGTTAAAAGGCAGCTTCTCTCCCCTCTTTAAAACATTGTAGTTTTAATTCCTAGGAGTATCCTTAATTGAAAGCTTCTCTTCGTCTCGTTTTAATCTCCATTTTAAGTCGTTTTTGTTACTCTTAGCTGGCCACTTTTTTTTTCTTCTATTTTTCGCCTTTTAATATTTTTTGTCTAATTATGTAAAAACAAGCTAGTATTGTTATTCAAAAAAAAATATCCGACTCACTTTAATTTCTTTACTTTTAAATTAGACATAAAATTATAAATAAATTAAAGTAAGTATTTTAAGTATTTTTTGTCATTAATCACTAAATATAAATAATTAAAAATATTAACAATTAAATACATATTAATTTCTATAAAAATATGTGTAGTTACACCATTTATTTCTTTAAAATGACTTCTACCTGCCTCTTTCGTCATTTCTTAATCATAAATCTAAATAAATCTAGATTTATTACCTAGTACTGATAAGTAGCTGTTTCGTAGCTGAAACTTGTACTCCAACTTAAATGCCGATATCGCTAGAAAGGAACTGTTCTATAAATCATCAATTGGGAGGGTTTAGCAGATAAGAAGCATTGATTGGGGTACTCTGTATTTTATGAACTCATTTATTAATTTACGGGTTACCAAACCCTATTTATACGTAACCCCCCGACTCTCCATCAGCTATCTATATCCTCTCAAAGACCAACTAACCAAATTTCTCAAAAGAGAAAAGAGCTTGGCACTACTCAGAAATGGCGTCGGAAGAAATAGAGAAGCACAGAGAAGGCGCAGAGGTCTATGCTGGAGATTATATCGGCAGGGAAAAATCTGTGGAGCTCTTGGACGAGCTAGAATTACCAAACGGCCTGTTGCCACTCAAAGACATCCTGGAGGTTGGATACAATCGCTCAACTGGGTTCGTTTGGGTGACCCAGAAAAACCAAGCTGAACATAAATTCAAAGCCGCGAACCGTTTGGTGTGGTACGAGAAGGTGGTGACCGCGTTTGTGGAGAAACGGAAGATGAGGAAAGTGAAAGGTGTGAAAGCCAAGGAGCTTTTCATATGGGTGCCCATCGAGAACATTTACGTCGATGAGAAGGACTTGGGAACACTAAAATGCAGCAATAGCTTGATTGGTATTTCCAGATCGTTCCCTACATCGGCATTTCAGCTTGAGGAGGTCTACAAGTGATGATTTTGAAACCGAAGACTATTTATAGAATGTCATTTATTTTTAGTTACAGCTAGTTTTTCCTTTTAGTCCACTTATCCTATATATAAAACTGTTGTTTGTAGTCTTTTAGTTCATCAGTTCAGTGACGATAAAGCTTATTGAGCATAGTAACCGTCTTCTTCCTTCTTCTTCTTTACAGCTCTTCTAGAGCTTTCATGGTGATTATTTCTTTGTAGCTATTTGTACATGGTTTAAGAGCAGAGATCCCACCCTCTCTATCTTTAATCGATTTCTTGAGTTTTTTTGTTCTTCTTTTCTCTCGAGCTATGGCAGATCGAACAGATCCAACGGTTGTTGATTAAAATACGGTTACCCACACTATACAATTTACGAGATCTAAAAAGCATCCATTATTGTTGCAATCATCTGATAATCCAAGTATGAGTTTAGTCACTAATCCATTAACCGCTAACAATTACCGATTCTGGAGTCGCGCCATGAGAATTGTGTTGAAGGCTAAAAATAAACTCTATTTAGTTGATGGCACTTGTCCATGATGAGTCTGTGAATTATGATGAGGAGTAATGCTGACTCCATGGTTATAATTTCCTGGATTTTAAGCTCCATGTCTAAAGATTTAATTGAAGCATTCATTTATACTCCTACTGTTAGAGAGTTATGGCTTGAATTGGAAGAGAAATACGGTGAATCTAATGGTCCTCAAGTTTATGAGTTGAAGAGGCAAATTGCTTCAATTAATTAAGGAGCTAATTCCATTGCTACTTACTCCTCCAATTTGAAGAAACTGTGGAATGAGCTAAATTGTTTAGAGCCTGTTCTGAAATGTAGCTATAATGGTTTTACATGTGGACTTTCTAAGAAGGTTGAGGCTGCAAATACTTCAAATCGGGTGACGCAATTTCTAATGGGACTTAATGACTCTTTTGATAGTATTAGGAGTCAGATATTAGTGCTAGATCCTGTTCCTAACATTATTGAGGTGTATTCTATGGTGGCTCGAGTGGAGAAGCAAAGGCAGGTTCAAGTGAATTTTAATGATGTTGTTAAGTCTAATGCTTTGTTAGCAGCCAAGGGTAATGCTACTATTGCTGGCAATAAACCTAAAGACAATTATAAGAAGAAGGACTCTGCAAAGAAGGGAGACAGATTCTGTACCTACAGCCATAATTCTGGGCATACTGAGGATACATGCTTCAAAAAGCATGGTTATCTAGACTGGTTCAAGGAACAAAGGAAGCAGAGGCAACAACCTGGAGTCAATGCACGTGCTAATCTAGTTGATAATCCTCTAGATATGCCTAGCGACAATTTTTCTGGTTCCTCTGAGTTGAGTCCCTCTTTGTCAGAGCTCATTCACCAAGAGCTTATGAAGATTATGAAGGGAAAGTCAGACAATAATCCTGATGCTAATCATATGAATAACGTTTATTTTGGCGACTTTGTAGGTATTGCTACTTGTTACTCAATTCTGGACATTTCAAGCAGTTCTTGGATAATTGACATAGGCGCATTTAGTCACATATGCGGGAATTTTTCATTGCTGGTTGATTCTTTTAAACCTCAAATAAGGAGTGTGGTGCATTTACCTGCTGGACATACTAGAAATATAGCAAACATTGGCAGTGTCATTCTACACAAGAGTGTAACTCTTCAAAATGTTCTTCATGTGCCTTCTTTTACCTATAACGTTCTTTTTGTTCGAAAATTATCTTCTGATTCTCACATTATTTTCACTTGTTATCCAAATCACTGTGTTTTACAGGACCTTCACAGTAAAAAAAAGCTCTAACTGTTGGGACAGTCCAAGCTAATGTCTACATATTAGACAACAATTCTTTCAAATCTAGTACAATTTTTTCTTTCTATACCAATCCTCAATATGTTAACATAACTGCAACTTTTCCTTCTTTTTCTTGTAACACACAATCATACTGATTTGTCTGTATGACACAGCAGACTAGGTCATCCATCTAGGGTGTCCTTTCTCATTTACCTATTGTACTTCTCAAATCTATCAATAAAATTTGTCATGTTTGTCCTATGGCTAAGCAAAATAGAGTTCTTTTTCCTTTAAGTTCTATTCAAAGTGATGCAGCTTTTTAGTTGTTACACATCGATGTCTGAGGTCCTTATCGGACTGCTTCTTTATCTGGTGCACACTATGTTTTAACCATTGTTGATGATTTTACTAGGTCCACGTGGACATACCTAATGTAGCATAAGTCACAGACAATTATAATTTTGCAGAATCTCTTAAAACTTATGAAGAATCAGTTTGACTCCTCTGTTAAAGTCATTAGAACAGATAATGGTTCAGATTTTACTAGCAGACTTTGGCAGCTAACATTAACTGAGGCAGGCATTATTCAACGTAATTCCTATGTTTATACCCTATAATAGAACGGTGTTGTTGAGCGGAAGCACAGACATCTTTTACAAGTTCCTAGGGCCATCATATTTCAGTCTGGTCTTCCATCTATGTTCTGGGGTACTGCCATTCTTACTGCTACATACTTAATCAATAAGACTCCTTCTGCTCTTTTGTCTTGGAAAAGTCAATAATTGTTGTATGGGAAAGCACCTGATTACTCGTTATTAAGAAACTTTGGCTGCCTTGCTTTTGCAACTAATGTGGATCTTCACAAGACTAAGTTTGATAAGCGAGCTCACATGTGTGTTTTCATTAGGTACCCTGCTAGAGTCATGGGTTATACATTGTTTTTTCTAGATGAGAAGAAAGTGTTATTGGCTTGAGATGTAGTTTTTCATTAGGAGACATTTCCTTTTTTGGAGAGTGATGTTTTAAAGCATAGTTCTGTAGCCCTAATACCTTATCCTATTGTCGATAATGATTGTGGTTGTGTTTCTCCTCACACGCCTGAGAAACCTTTTCCTCAAACATCTTTTAGTGATGTAACTATTCCATTTGATGATGTAGTTGATGATAGTGTTATTGATGCTGCCGAAGCTACTATTAATGAATTTGATATTGGTCTTAGACATAGTACAAGGGTAAAACATAAACCAAAATGGTTTACAGACTATGTGGCACATTCCATTCCTACTTCTTCTCCTTATACTCCATCCTCTTATCCATACATTGAACCCACTTCCTTTTCTAAACCTTACTTATCATATCTAGCCAATATGTCTGCCATTTCTGAACCTTACTCTTATAATCAAGCCAAATTTTATGATGAATGGAACAAAGCTATGCAAAGTGAGATTAATGCTCTTGAGAAAAATGAAGCATGGGAGATTACAACTTTACCTCCAAGAAAGAAAGCTATTGGCTGTTGGTGGGTTTATAAAACCAAACTTAGGCCTAATGGACGGGTGTAAAGACACAATGCAAGGCTTGTCGCTAAGAGTTATAATCAAATTGAAGGGATTGATTATAGAGATATTTTTCCCCTGTGGCTAAACCAGTTACTGTGAGACTTTTATTAGCATTGGTTGCTGCTAAGCATTGGTTTTTACATCACTTGGATGTAAACAATGGATTTTCACATGGTCATATAGAGGAGGATGTTTATATATTGCCACCTAAAGGTTATGCTAAAGCCTCAGCTGGACAAGTTTGCAAGCTCAAGAAGTCCTTATATAGACTTAAGCAAGCATCAACGCAATGGAATTTGGAGCTTACATCTAAATTGCAGCAACTTCAATTCAAACAATCAATGCATGATAATTGTTTGTTTGTGAAGACAGTGAATGATATAATGGTGATTTTGCTTGTCTATGTCAATGACATTTTGGTTGCCAGTAATTCAGCCCAGGAGATACAGTTGGTGAAAGATTCCCTTCATGCTACTTTTACTATTAAGGACATTGGTCCTGCTAAGTACTTCTTAGTTCTAGAGATTTCTAGATTACATAAGGATACTCATGTTAATAAGAGAAAATATGTCCTTGACTTAATTAATGAGGCAGGGTTAGTTAGCTGTAAACCTGTCAGTACACCTCTGCCAAGGATTTGAAGCTTATACAGGATCAAGGACCTACACTTTTAGATCCTGAACCTTACAGAAGACTTGTTGGCAGACTTTTGTACTTAGGCTTTACTAGGCCTAATATCACTTATACTTCACAACAAATGAGTAAATCTGTTCATGTACCTTGTCAAGAACATTGGAATGAAGCCTTTCATGTTCTCCGATATCTCAAAGGGTGTCTTGCCAAAGGTCTTTTCTATTCTGCTGATTCCTCACTGCATTTGGAAGGTTTTTGTGATGTTGACTGGGCTTCGTGTGTAGATAGTAGAAAATATTTGATAGGTTATTGTTTGTTTTTGGGCAATTCACTTATTTCCTGGAAAACTAAGAAACAAGTCACAGTTTTCAGGAGTTCAACAGAGGCCGAATACAGGAGTTTGTCTTTGACAGTTTGTGAGATGCAGTGGATTCATTACCTCCTGCAAGATCTTCATGTTTCAATTCCACTACCAGACAGAATGTGGTGGTGGCTCTTCATATTGTGGCAAACCTAGTGTTTCATGAAAGAACAAAACACTTAGAGATAGATTGTCATTTGGTGAGAGATCAATTTAAGAAAGGATTTGTTCTGTCCAACAAGATTTCTAGCCGAGAACAAGTTTCAAATTTTTTCACTAAATCCCTTTCTTATCCTCAGTTTTGGTATCTTTTGTCCAAGTTGGGTTTGATAGATTTTCACCAACCTCCAACTTGAGGGGGAGATGAAGACTATTTATTAGTTGTCATTTATTTTTAGTCATAGCTATTGTAAAGTTAGTTTTTCCTCTTAGTCCACTTACCCTGTATATAAAACTTTTGTCTGTAGTCTTTTAGTTCATCAGTTCAGTATTGATAAAGCTTCTTGAGCACAGTAACCGTCTTCTTCCTTCTTCTTCTTTACAACTCTTCTAGATCTTTCATGGTGATCATTTCTTTTGTTATGTAGTAATCATATTATCAATTGGCGCAATGATGTTTTATTGTATTTAAATGGGTTTGAGGAATATATCCAATAATCATATTATCTAAGGGATCGCCTTCAATGGATGGTCGAGTATCCATGGCATCTCTATACTCTCTTACTTTTCCTTGTCAAGTTTATCCTTCTTATCTACATTAATTCATACTGAGCTTTATATCTGTAACGTTCCTACAATATTATTCCTGAAGATCACTATTTGAATATACACCTGCCCTTTTAAAGTAATACATTTAGTTGTATTAGAGGAACATGTTCTTGTAATATATAAGGTTGAAAAGCACTTATAGGAATAGATCGGGTTGAGAAACTTCTGTGGGACCAGATTGATGTGAGGCTAATACAAAGAAGAAACATCGCAACCTAAGACTTTTACAGGAAGACCCCACCCCCACTATCCCATCTGATATAAGTAAAATGTCATGTGTAGTTAACTAGAGCATTGTTCTGAAATCCCATTTCAATTAAAAAAATATGTTTTGTGTTATCAGTTTGCAAGTGAATCATGTGAAGACAGTACCCAATTTCATAAGCCTCCTTTTCTTTTGTTTTGATCAACGAATACTTTCCTTTATAAACAATGATGTAAAAGAAAAATATATTAGAATTAGATTATAGATATTTCCAATTCAAATAAGATTAATATGAATTGGAATACAATTTAAAGCCTTTTTTATATCTGATTTCTATTTTCAACATTGATTAGTGCAAATGGAATGCATATAATAATATCAAAGTTAAACTTGCTCTCCCATATCCATATAAAGAATATGATATTCAAGATTGATTTAATCTAATTTTATTCTATAAAATCTCTCATACCTACTTAAAGAATGTGATATCAAGATTGATTTAATCTAATTTTATTCCAGAAAAAGTTTTAATCGATGCTATAAGTCTTTTACTAACTCGAAAGAATTCAATTTCTCTAACAATTAAGTTTGGATTGGTGAAGTGATCAAAATTTTTAAAGAGATCTTCATTTTATATTTTTCATCATTTTGTCATAAATCTTCCTGCTTTAGAGTAGAATCATAAGTGACCTATCAAAATAATAGAAGAATTGAACAACTTACTACTAGAAAAATAGTGTTAGAATAGAAATAGGAAAGAAAGAGGCCTCTAACAAAAGAAAAATATAATTTATTTTTAAATATTTCAAGGATGATAATAAGGATGAGGTTGAAAAGCATTTTGCATACACTAATAGTGATAAAATCACCCTCTTCTCTCAAAATTTCAAATAATTCTTGAAGTAAAAAATTTAAAGGACAAGGAATTCTATAAATGAAGGTAAAAATCAATTAAAGGTAAAATCTCAATCCCTCTAACACAAGTGATTAGGGAAAAAGAAATATTTATATATGAGATAGCAAACATGTAATTTGTAACGCATGAAAATATTTAACCTAAATTCTCTTCTTAACATAAATGATAAGTTCATTTATAATGAATTGATAGAAAATTTAGAGATTTTACCAAAAGAAAGAAATAAATTATTATCAATTTGTAAAGATTTTCAAAGAAACAAGGTTAATTTTCTTAAATAAGATAATACAAGATTTAAAAGTATGTTGAGCTAAATAATTTTAATAAAGAATGAAAATAATTTTAAAAACTCTTAAGAGAGATAGAAGCTCTTGTTTCTTTCTTTCCTAGTCGATAGTCTTTTCATGATATTCAATGTTCTCCACTTTAAACTCTTCTCATTCAATGGTTTTTAGTCTTCCATTTATTTGTTGTTACTTTTTTTTCTTAAATTCACTGCCTTTTCACCCCTGCCTTTTTTTCATTTCACTTCTTTTCTTTATTAATAGTAAGAAAACCCTGCTACCATCTAGGTCTATTACTTCCATTTTAGGCAGAATTTTTCAAACCCCCACCATAGCCTCCCAAAAAACCCCTTAGACTCTTTTCCTTTACTTCCTCCATGACCTAACTAATTTCATAGCCATATCCACTAGATCTGTAAAGACCTCCTACTTCTCCTACAAATATCCTATGCACTAACTCTTAAAACATAGATTTGCATGCCTTTGATGGATAAGAAATATCTACAACCTAAAATACTGGAAAAACAAAGGAAACCTAGAATCTGGTCCTAAATGACTCTCAAGGCTCTAACTCACTCCAGTTTTTCCCACTTGAAAGCAAGGATGGATAGATGGTTATTGCTCCCTCGACAAATCCTTCAGGACAACATGGCTAAATGGAAGTCTTCCTTGGTCAGATGTTTTGTAGATAAAGTACAAGGCTTCCCTCCCCTATCCCTCTTCCCCAAATCATGTCAAAAATTATAAAATATGGAAAATGTTTGGATTAGTGAATGTTCTTATTTTAAATAAAGACAACTTTATTTTTAAGTTTACCTCAGAATTGGAGGCATAAAGAGTACTAGAGGTCTATTGCATTATAATAGCAAATTGATTTTCCTTCATAAATGGCATCCAAGAGTACTATCTCACGATATTAAGAATAAAAGAATAGCACTATGGATCAATCTACATGTCATTGTTTTTAAATAGTTTCCCATTAATGGTCTAAGCTATATTTCTACTTTCATCTAAAATTGATAAGAATGGAAAAGCTAACAACTACTCAAGAGAATCAACTATGCTAGGATTTGTGTCCTAATAAAAGTTACATAATCCATACCTGATTTCATCCTAATTATGAGACTGAATGAATAGGGCCACTTATATGAAGACTCCATTCAAATCACCTATCAATAGAGGTACTATTCATCACTCAAAGGGTAAAAATGGAGACCCACAAGAAAAGTGTTCAAAATAGGTAATTATTTGGAACTAATAAATCTCAAAAATTTAAATGACTCTAAAATGACAAAGAGAAGGAGGACAATAGAGAAAAGGAGCACAACATGGATGGACGAAAGACAACAAAAGTTGTCTAAGAACTAGTTCTATTTCTACCCCTACAAATACAATGTTGCATCAAACCCTCCACCTCCAACAAGTCTTACCTAATCAGTATCATATACAAGATGAGATAAGAGTTAATCAAGTAATAGCTCAATGCCTTACTTGCAGTACAATTAAAGAGCAAGCAGCCCCAAGCGATTCTACGCCTACGATTACAATGTTGCATCAAACCCCCACCCCCAATAGGGTCTTATGTAATCAGTATCATATACAAGATGAGATAAGAGTTAATCAAGTAATAACTCAATGCCTTACTTCCAGTAAAATTAAGGAGCAAGCATCCGCAAGAGATTTTATTCCCATTTGTAAGGGGGAATTCTAATAGGAAAATAAGGAGCCTCAGTACCAAATAAACCAATAAATGAACTTTTTATGTTAAAATATTAAAGGGATTAATAGCCTTCACAAACAACTAATACTAAGGAATCATATCTATATAATTAATCCATCTTTAATGGGCCTTTTGGAAATTAAGATGAGAGTGCAAAATCCCAAAGCTTGGACTTTCTAAAATGCAACTGGAGCATCATCAATTATCACTTTGTCCATCACTATGAATCATTATGGCATAAGATCAATAATCACTAAAGATTATAAGCTCTAAAATTCCTAACGAGCTTATCCAACTAGAGCTCCTTATATTTAATATATCACTATCATTGTCTGCATTATTTATTCTTCTGACCATGCTTTCCAAAGAAATGACTAATGGAAAGGGTTAAAGGAGATCCAATCCAACATTAATCCCCCCTGGCTAGTAATGGAAGACTTCAACAACACCCTCAGTTCTTCCTTCACTTGGTAAAGTTTCCTCATATAAGTGTAAAACTTATTCCTTGTGAAGTTTAATGCTAAGCCTTTTAGATACTTCTTCTCTAAACCACTTCAAATTTTCCAACTAATCGTTAAACTTGAAAGGATGATTCCTTTCCTAAGAGTTAAAGAGGTTATAAACCAATACTAAAGTGTGGTAAGAGGAACAAGGGTTATAGAATAAAGCTTCACTCTTACGAAAAAAAATTATGATCTATTAAGCATTAACTAATGTCTTGTATATCTTCTTCCTAAAGAAACAACTTCGCTTTTATTTATTACTCCAAGCACAAAGTGTCCCTCTATTTTTTAGTCTATTACATGAATATGGCTAGCACGATCACAAAATCCTCTAAATAGATCCTAAGGCTTACATTTCCTTTCAATTTTGAAGAGTGAACCATACTATTGAAATCTACAAGTATAATCTAAGTTTATAATTGATGCAATTTCCTTTAGTTTGCTCCCTAAGGTGATTATTTGAAAAACATGGTTAAAAGAATAGACATATTTAACATGAGACTTGATATTATCATGCTTTATCTTAAAAAATAAGTATATTAGCTTTTTGTAATGATTGAATGAAGTGCCTCTAATCTATCAAGATTATATACAATCACTAATCTACCATTGTAATGACATTAGTGATTAGTGATAACAGGCTAGGATTTTCTCAAAACACTTAGATTCTTTCATTTATTTTCCTTAAGCTTTATTTTGATAAGACCAATAACACAAGTTTTAACAACATGTAATTAATTAAGAAAATTTGTTATTTTTATGTCATTAAGTCCTCTAATATTCCAAGAGAGTAAAGACATTATGAGATGGTTAATAAGGAACTTTTATTCTTCCTATTAGATTTTCTTTTAGTGAAAGTCTTAAATTCATTACTAAAGTCTTAAATTCATTACTTAACAAAGGTTTAGAAAGCATTTTACCAAATTGAGGGGAATTAAAACCCAAAATTGGTTATGAGACTTCTGTTTTTTTAATGATTGAGCTAATACAGTCAAGTAAGCTTTATCGAAGTTTTTGATGTTGAATCGTTCATCAATTTGAGACTTAGTATATCTTTTATCTATTTAAGAGCTGATAGGGATATTCTCTACTTCATTTAAACATTTAAGGTAAGAATTTATGTTTCAAAACTAAGCAAATTTTATCTTGGTTATAAAGCCTTCCTACCTTTTGAGTTAAGGAAGAAGGTTCCCTTATACCTGCATCAATCATCTCATCTATTACCTAATTATCCTTCTTATTAGAAATTTTATCCTTCTTATTAGAAATTTCCTCATTTCCATCTTCTTTATTGTTATCATTCACTTTTGAATCCTTCTGTGTCAGCTTTTATAATTCTCCCATAAAGAAAAGTCTTCCAATTGGTTTTAAGCTTTCTTGTGTTTGGTTACTTTACCATGAATAATTAAGTGAGATAACATCCTTAAACAAATTTTCATCTTCATTTGTATGCATAAAAGTTATAACATAACTCACTTTCTTTATACCAATAGTAGTCTCACTAAGATATAAAGGTTTATCAACAAAATTTGCCAAATGACTAATTCATTTAGTGGTCCAATATTGTAAGGAAATATTATGTATATTGATATATAGAGGGACTAATTTTTGCTTGATATTAAGCAATTATATTATATTCTTCCATTTTTATATAAACAGAGGTTTGTAGTTGAAGTGCTAAGGACTTACTTTAATAATTTTTTTAACCTTGAACAGTTAAATCAAACTAAAAAAAGTTTTTTCCATTCCCTAAAATTTGCATCAATCTGTGTGGTTTCCAACAATGCTGATCCTAATTGGTCTAATGGGAAAATGTGGTCACTTGCCAAGGAAAAAGCTAAGAAGAGTCACCATACCATTTAGAAGCTCCTTCCTTCATAGTGTGAATAAAGGGTGCCATTATTAATTTTCTTACAATATCTGTAAAGAAAAAAAATGTAACTTTATAAAAGGAGAAGAGTCAAAACTTAAAGCCAAAATCTCTTAGCGGAAGGCTTGAATTAGGAACCAAAATTTTAGAGATTTAAAATAGGTGGTTAAAAATTGCCAAAAGTACTATTGCTAAGCTAGGAGGGATAAGTAAGGTGGGTAAATGAGCTAACAAAGGAAAGGCCTTAAAAGATAAAGGAACAAACTTAACATCTTGCTAAAAGTGGAAAAAAGGTAGGAAGATAGGAAAGATAAAAAAAATTTAAGGCAAAAGGAAACGAGAGAGTGAGAAAGAATAAGGGAGGAAAGGATGACCAAAGAGCTGAAGAAGAAGAAGGAGAATATGAGAGCATAGAAAAGATAGTAAGGTTAGGATAAAAAAAAGCAGTAAAGGAAGCTGAATAAGGTGGTCGAAAAAACCAAAAGTTAGGGGTAGGAAGAGAGGAATCAAACACAAAAGAAGAAGAAGGCTAGAATAATCGAGAACAATTTGTGGAGAACAGGTAAAAATAGTGGGAAAATAAAACAGGAGCAAGCTCTATCTAGGAGAAAGTTGCATATGGAACAAGATGCTACTCATAAAGAAGGAAAAAAGAGAAGTAAGAGCTTCTCTCTCTATGAAGCTATGTAGGAAAGTATTGAATTTCTTTTCTTTTAAGAGACAGTCGATAGTTCCTTACTAGAAAATAGTCTCTTGTAGGAAAATCAAAAAAATAGGTTTTTAACAATGAATTAGAAGAATTCATAGTAATCAAGGGCTGAGAAAATAAAAAGAGAAAAGAAAAATAACAAGTAAATCATAAAAAAGAGATAAAGATGTAATATTGCTTACAGGCACAATTAGGATCAAAGTTGGGAATACCCTATCAAAGTTAATATTGGTTTTAGTTTTGGTGCGATATAGTAACATTATTTCATTTTAAAATATAAAAAGAGTTATTTTATAATTTTAAAATAATTTAAGAAGAATAAAACATTATAATTTTCAATTAATAAATAATAATTTAAGAAAATATAAAATAGTATAAATTATTGTTAGCTCTTATCAGTAAAATTAGTTTGGATGTCTTAGATTCTTCTTTCCTTTTCCACAACACCTTATATATATATACACTATTTAAAACTAGTTTAGAAAAAGTATTAGGTTAGTGATGAATCGTATACTTCCTAACCTATCTATTTTTAGTTTGTATAAGAAGTGTTGAGAGCTTCTTTTCTTTTTAAAAACATTCAACAGATCCATACCATTAATTCTAATACCACCCTCATAGTTAGGACTAATAAGATTCGATAACAAGACCAAGGATTGATCTATTGGAATTTGGTTAAATCAATAAAACGATTACAAAAACATAATAATAAACATATAAACCGACATAAGTCATAAAAAGAAATGATCAAGAGTGAAAGTTCTAAGGGTTTGGTTGTCATTAGCAAGTTAGATAAGATCATAAGTTTTAAAAGAACCTAAAACAAGAGTTTCTCTAAAGAATTGAAGATAATTTCTCCAACAAGGTTTTGAATAATCAATAATATGATAATATGTCTATTACAATCGTAAGACCCTTTCATAGGCATAAACACCTAAAACTAGCATTTAAAAAGGAAATAATTACTTAAAATAACAAAACTCTAATTGATTGAAACATTTTTTCCGACATTTATCCTAGGACACAGTGACACTAGTTTTATTCTAAAGTTTTTGGATAAGTTTGACACCATTTGCAAGTTGAACTCTCACATTAGTTTACTCCTACTTCTCGATTTATAAACCTCACAAAAGACTAATTTGATGCCATTTATATTCTATAACCTTCTTCCCCTATCTTATTCCTTCACTAGATCAACATTATAGGTTTGAATTTAGTTTTTTAAGGTAGCACATTTTTACCTCTTATATAAATACCAACCTTTAAACTATTAATAATTTCTTTGACTTTCTTTGCTCCACTCTACATCAATGGATATCTAATGTCCTTTAATGGATCTTTAGCTTCTTTTGGTACTTTACTTGAGTCTTTCATAAGTTTTCTTCCCCTATCTTATTCCTTCACTATATCAACATTATAGGTTTGAATTTAGTTTTTTAAGGTAGCACATTTTTACCTCTTACATAAATACTAACCTTTAAACTATTAATAATTTCTTTGACTTTCTTTGCTCCACTCTACATCAATGGATATCTAATGTCCTTTAATG
>JANTNU010000002.1:38217681-38232415 GCA_024752395.1 Erythroxylum havanense
TTACAACAGACGTCGTAGATCACCAATGCTTACCCTACCTTCCACGACGTTGTTTGCGATGTCTGAATAGACGTCGACGATAGTGTTCTACGACGGGAAATTTCCTTTACCGACGTTTAAAAAACGACGCAAAAGGCCTCCTTTTCTTGTAGTGGATGCACAAAACATTTTTTAATTGAATTGAATCAGCGAGTGCAGTGTTCCCTATTTTGGTGGTTGATTTGAATGAGCCATCAAGTAACATGACTGGGTGAGTGCCAGATGTAGTGTTGGTGTGGCTGAGTAAATTTCGGTTGTGGGTCATATGGGTTAATGCACCCGAATCCACTATCCATGAAACACATTCATTCTTAGAGCTAACATTATCATTATGGATGGAATGCATAACTGCGTAGCTGTTAAAAGCTACATGATTGGCTTCGTTGATACCTTTTCCCTTGACTAGACGCATCAACTCCTAGACTTGTTTGTTCAAAGCACAAAATTGTGACTCCTGCTCGATACTTTTGTTGTATAAGTCCCTTTGCCCGACGTCAATAGGACTTTCAGCCACTGCTCCAGCATACCCTCTTTTTTATCTTGCTCGTTTAAGCTTTAGTTCCCTGAACCAGTCCGGCTCACCATAGATTTTAAAACACGTATCTACTGTGTGGCCCTTCTCATGGTAGTGAGTGCAATATTTATCTTCCTTCCTCACATAGCTTCCCTTTCTGTTCATCAAGAACACTTCTCTGGTTTCTGCCTTCCTATTGTCGATGGGTTTCGTTGCGAGGGCTACGGTCATTGGTCCTGCCTCATTTGTGCATAATCCCGCAACGTTTCTTTGTTTCTCAACTGTAAGAATCATAGAGTACGCTTTATTCACAGCTGGTAGAGGATCATTTAGCATTACCTGAATCACTACACTACCGTATTCTTCTCTGAGTCCCATCAAAAAATGAACCAATTTTGTGTTGTCTTCCACCACGCTGTTGAGTTTTCCGACCTCGCATGGACAACTTCTATAAGGCATTATGCACCTTAAGTCATCCCAAAGTCACTTTAGCTTTGTGAAATAGCTTGTCACTAACTCATTCCCCTGTCATAAGTTACTGATTTATTGCATTAATTGATAGAGTTGAGGTCCATTGCTCTCACCATACCTAGACCTTAACTCTTCCCATAAATCTCTAGCAATGGTGATGACAAGGAACGATTTCGCTAAATCCTTAACCATAGAATTTAAAAGCCATGAGATTACCATATTATCAGCAGTTCTCTATTTTTTTTGTAAGGCAGGGTTGTTCTCCGACTCCTTGCAGTGGCCATTTACAAATCCTATTTTGTCTTTTGCCTTTAAAGCGATGATCATCGCTTTGCTCCATGAGATGTAGTTGGTTTCATTCAACAGTGTAGTTACCAAGATCGCACGAGGCAGAGAGCTCATACAATTCACTCTCATCATTATTTGTATTTGGGTATGTTTGGAAGATACTCGAATCTCCTTCATTGGCCATCGTGTATCAAGAGTTGTCTAGCTCTGATACCATGTAGAAAAGGTTAGGGCGAGTAGTTTTAGAAGAGACGGCTAACTCTCTTGTCGATTTCATTTATGATTTGGTATTTATATACAACGTTTACAACGAAAAGGAATAAGTGGACAAAAACTGTACATAACAAACTTGCTAACGGATTACTGACAAGCGTAAAAACAGAGAACGCAAGAGGTGCGTGAGTGTTTACAGAGTGGACAAAAAAACATGTACAGTTGGTTGTTGCAGGGGGTGCGTTGGTGCTGTTGGCATTTGTGGGAGTGTGTTGTTGCAGGATTCTACATACTTATCTAACCAATTGACTTTCTAATGACTACTATCACAGGTTTAAAAGAGAAAGACCTCCCTTTTACTTACTTGGTTATTCCCATTTCTCAAAAGAGGCCATCCTTTGTCGAGTTCCTTCCTTTAATTTCTAAGATATAGAGGAGAATAGATAATTAGTCCAACAAGTCATTGTCTTTTGCTTGAAGGGTCCAATTAATCAATGTTGTTTTAAACTATTTGCACGTCCATTAGACAAATCACATTGCTCTTCCATCTTTTTTTTATCAAAACTATAGAAAGGATTCTGAGGAATTTCTAATGACTGGTGCATCTAATTCTTCTTATATTGGTAAAGTAGCTTAGAAAACAGTCTGTCAGCCTAATAATGAGGAGGAACTTAGAATAATTCTTTTCAAGCTCAACAAAAAAAAAAACTTTTAATCAAAAAAATGTAGAGATTATTAAGGAATGGATCCAATCCTATCGCTTGAACTGGCAGGACTTTTAGACATGTGTTCCTAAGCATAAAGCAGTTTCATCGTCAAATCACACGGCAAAGAGTACTTTTCCAAGAAATCCTTTACTAGAAAAGAATGCACATAATGTTACCCTTTCATCAAGAACTAGATGAATAGTACGTGTATAATGGCTCCTCTTTGGAGGTTTGTTAAATATTATTCATTTAAAAATTGTTAATTATCTATTAATCCTAGTGTGATTTGTTTCCTAAAAGCTTCTTAGTTGTTTATATTAACATCATTCATATAATTTGAAATAAGTACAGGTTTTTGTTTAACTCCAGATGTCAAACAATATATATATATATAACCACTTTTATCTTATATAGGGTTATATGAACTCTATTACTTGAAGTTAAAAAATTTATTTTTAAATTATAAATCATTTTATATAAGCAATTTTAAAAATAAATGCAAATTAAAAGTAAAATTTTATTTTTGTTATTTTTTATAATTGAGATAATTAAGTTAATTTGAATAATTGAATCACGATTACATATCCCAATTTTTGTGTAGGTAAAGTATTCAAGATTTTTCTTCAACCTATCAGCCATTGGGTCTTAACAAGTTCCAATTGAAGTTATTTATTTGTACATTTACATGAGAATTGTTACTTCAAACTAAGACTGCCTACATCGTTAAAACCAAATTGATTTCTTTAAACTTAGAAGTTTTGACTAATTTAAGTTATCATTAAATTTTAAACTTTACAATGTTTAGTTTGAACTATGAATAGCTTTATGTGACCATGAGGTGATGTAACCTAATTAGTGAAAATATTTATTTTTAAAATTATTTCAAAACTTATTTATACACTTGAATCTTTTAATTATTATAATAAATACGTAATAGTTATCTCTTCATATTAAAATATCAAAACCTAAACTACCATAACCACCCAAAACACAACAGTTAAATTAAATGTTCATCGATCGTACGGAACTCTAGGCCAACATGCCTGCATCTTCACGTGAAATTACTTCATTCAACTTTCACCAATGTCATGGAGTCTGCAGATACCACAAGTCATAAAGGAGAATAGCTTGTATGGTTCCCAAAGAACAAGAAGGAATTCTATTACATGCATTACGTCATCATTCTTGGATGGAATGTCTCCGATCAGAGACACCCACATGACCTCCACATGCAAGAAAGCCCAAATGGTGCCTTCACTTTGTCCATATATTGAAGCGGAACATTGCGTGGAAGTGACACAAGCATTGGGGTGAGCCCCTTGAAAGTTCAAACTCTTCCTTGCCGACAACTTCCAATGAGCCTCCAGTAAATGCCCATTTCACTTTCAGCAAGCAATCGTAAGATTTTGTGCAGATGGTGTAGTCTGTAAGATTATATACGTCATCCATCCTTTTTTAAGTTTAGCATTTGAGGTTGAAAATATCAAACTCCATTTGAAGAAAGTTGAAGGACTCCACTCCACCTGTAACTTCTTCAACATGTGTCATCAAGAACGTCCAACTCGGGGCAAATGCAGCTTTTTTTATTTTGGTATGGTACGTTGCTCTTGCTGATTACAGCTTCGTTGCATGGTTTAGACTAGGAGTGAGGTATGTCAGGATGTTGATTTTCTGGGTATTACACACTACAAAAAAATGTAATTTAGGGACAGAAATTACCAACAAAATTTATATACATTCTGTCGGTAAATTTATTTAGTGATGAAATTATTGACGAAAAAATCGTCAAAAAAATAGTCGTCAGTAAATTTACTAACAGAAATTTTGTATACCGTTGGTAAATTTACCGATAGAATTACCGACAGTATAAAATAACCGTCGATACATTTTGTTTGATCGGTAAATTTTTCGAATGAGAAGATTTTTCTGTCAGAATATTACCAACGGATTTGCTTATTCCGTCGGTAATTACCTACAGATTTTTTTTCCGTCGATAAATCCAATTTATTTTACCAACGAAATTTTTTTCCTTCAGCAAATTTGTTGAAAACTATTTTTAAAATTTACCTGTAAAGTGTTTAGTTTCTCTGGAAGTCACCATGAAGAGAACTTCATTATTTCAAGTAAAAGGATTGAAATAATGAAATTCATACTAAAAAAGAACTGAAATAAAAAAACTGAAATCATTTTTTCAAAAAACAGACATTTCATCAAACATCTTATATACGTCAGTAATTTATCTCTACATCACAACTAAAATTACATCTTGACCCTTCTATCACTAACATTTATACCTTAAAGTTGTTTTCTAATAAAAATACACAAATAAACGAAAATAATAAATACTCAAATTAACTTTCATCCTATATACCAAAAACGCATGACATTAGTTGCAAAAATACCTCCACCGAAGGACACGATGATAATGGCTGGAGAAGACAACGTCGACGAGTAGAAAAGGAGTCCACAACAGAGAAATAGGCTCCAAGAAACCGAAGAGGAGACGTAGGAAGAAGGAAGAAGAAGATGTAGGTGGGAGGGAGATGTCAGGTGAATTTAAATTTAAAAAGAATTTACCGACGAAAATTTTCGTAGGTAAACTCAAAAAAAAATTATTCCGCTAATAATTCCCACCTTTTTACCGATGAATATCTTATACCGTCGCTAAATCCTTTACCAATGTTAATCTTATTCCGTCACTAAAGTCCATCGCAAAATTTGCCGGAATAATTTCTATCCATATTTAGCGACGGATATCAATTACGTTGCTAATTAATATTTTCTGTCAATTTTACCAACGGAAATGATGATGATGATGAATCTAAAATATCTTTATTTAGTTTATTTAACTTGAAATTAAATTTTTCCAATTTTAATATAATACAATCTCACATAAATTATTTTATCTAATTGGAATATGTGATAAAGTTTGAAATTTTTAATTGGCTTTATAAATCACTTTATCTAATTTAAATAAGATATACATTTATGTAAATATTTTAATTTAAATAAGATATAAATAATTTTATCTAATTTAAATAAGATATAAATACATATAGATATAGATATATCTAAACAACATATATGACCTAACTTAAAATAATATAGAACGCATCAAATCTTATTAAGTATAATCTTATTTAAAATGACAATATGAAACTTTTTTTTTTTGTCCAGATTAGCTATAGTTTGAATACAGGGATGGTAATGAGCTAACCTTGGGTCTAAATTTAGATATTTCAATAAACCGACTCATGGGTCAAATCAGACCCATACTAATTCGAAGCCAAATTATTTTGAACAAAATAATGAGATTTTGCTTAAAAGAATTAGGTCTCAGGCCTAGGTCTGAGTAATTAAGGGTCATACTTAATTTAAAAAAAACATTGTTTTTCACATTTAATTTTTAAAAATTAATTTAAAAATTAACAAGACCAGTGGTGGCTTTGCCATCCCTATTTGAATGTCTATAAAAAAAGCATAAATTTGAAAGGAAGTCTTATTTATAAAGTATTATTTATTATAAATGTGTAATATGTATAAGTTTATGTACATCGAAACTTTTTAAGATCTTATTTGCACTTATTCGTCCAACTTGAAAAAAATATAAATATTTCTAATTTTAAATTCCTTGAAAACATATCAACTTCTTATGTATTTTAAATTTATTTGAATTTTAAAATAATTCATTCAACTTTAATAAAAAATAAATATTTCCAATTTTCGACTTCAACCAAAAATTCAAAATGGAATTAAAATTTATCTTTTAAGTTTCAATCAACTTGATCTATTTAAATAGTATTAAGATATTCTTATTCGTGTAGATTCTACAAGCTAGTTATTATTTACTATACAAGTCTAAAATAAAATTATATAATATGTTAAGTATATATATATATAATTTTTATTTTTGGAAAAATTCTTACAAAAATCAAATTGAGTGTTTGTTCTTTTATTTGATTTAGCTTGCATCTTCTAAATTACCATTTAATATGAAAAATAAAAAGTATATAACAAATATTTCTCTATTTTGATGTTGAAGAAAATCACTTATATTAAATCCTTGAAAATTAATATGAACCTTATTAATTTTGAATTATCTTTAGAACGGGCTTTACTTATTTTTAGTAAATTAAAAATTTATATGAAAAGAAAAAGACAATTTCTAATATTATTTCACTTATTTTAAAAATTAATTTTATTATAACTATTTTGAACCATTAGATAAGATCTTTTACTATTAAAAATAGGACTTGCCAATAAAAAATGTGTAATACACACTAACACATTACTGATTATTGTATTTGTGTATGTGTGTATATATATATATATATGTTTATAATGATTAATTAGTTAACAATTCATATTAAAATAACTTAATAAGTATTTATTATGAGACACTTTTAATACACTAAATTGTTTTATTAATGCAATCAATGAAAATAATATTTGATACAAGTGAAAATATGTATGGATGGCAATGGGCTAACTCATAGGCCAGTCAAGTTTGTTAAATTAAAAATATATAATAATTTATTTTTTTAATTAGATTAGGGTCTAAGTTGCCTAGACTCAAGCTTACGCAAGACCTGACTCTTTTAAGTAAAATGATATTATTTTGTTTAGAATAATTGGACCTCGAGTTTATCTGGGCCTCGACTTGACCTATGAATCTGTACATTAAAAACAACTAAATTTAGGCCCATAGGTCAAAAATTGTCACCTCTAAAAATAGGACTCATTTTTTTACCCCAAGTAAACGTTATCTTTTATAGTATTATACATTTTTATCCATAATAGAATTTATGACTGACTTTTAATTCTCTGAATTAACATTTTAAATAAAATAAAATTGGTTTAAACTATTTATTTAGATCATTTTAAAAAATAAATGCACATAAAAAAAATTTAATCGGTTCGATCGATTTAACTGTAAAAATCATGAACTATTTAACTTTTCAGTTTAGTTTTTAATTAATTTATTAATTAAATCATCAATTTTTATTAATTAATAACATTTTATAAACTAAAATAAATCAATTAATTTTTGTCCAATAATCTATTTTTCAATTAAACTTCAATTTTTTTATCTCTTTTAATTATATTTTAAATTCTTTACATGTTAATACTAAAAAGTAACACGAGAATTTTTTACAAATATTGGAAAATAATTAGAGCTTTTATTTTTAATCGATGAAGAAAAATAAAATTATTTAAAATTGTGGATAAGTTGATCCAACACGACTTTACAATTTACGGCTAGAAAAGGCTGCTACTGTAAACTCAAATGGAAGAGTTTTACTTTTACATAATCCGGAAAACATATTACAAAAAGACAGCATTCTAGGAAATGTATCTTTGGTACATAGTAATAGTATATATAAAATCTGTAGGAATGCTAACTAAAGTATTCTGGGAATGCTAACAAGGTAGGATACATATGGGAACATTTCCAAAGAAAGAAGCAGTACAAAGGTTGTTTTGCAATATCTACTGTTGACGAGGATAAGATCTAACTTGGGTGTGCTGGAGGAACGTCAGGAATCAGGACACGATCACTAGATTCTTCATTTCTTTGCGACGTCTGATGCACCCTATCCCTCCACGTTTCGAATGTACAGCCCCATTTTAAGGCAAGGCATGACATGTCCACTGCTCCTCTTCCACCACTCTTTGACTCTCCGGCCCCCAAATCGTAGGATAACTGTCCTTTAAGTAGCTGCCCCACGTGACCACGGCGTGCTCCTGCTCCCGCGGCTGCTGCTCTTTGCATTAATAAGCCAAAAAGCTTGTTGTCAATTTTGAAGTTCTCCGAACCTCCATCTCCTCTATCTTCACTACCAACGTCACGGTTGCAAAATAGTGCTTTTTATAGTTGGTTGAGCCATATCCAAATCACTAATTATACACTCCCCTTTTCCATTCACGCCTTCGGATCATGAATCCTTAAGAACTTGATGATAATACAATTGTTGTCTTCGAATGAAATTCTAAATTATCAATCGATTTACATCTTCCCTTACCTTCTTGCTCGCCTAATCTTTAGATCATGTCACAAACATGTGATTAGATAATACTAAAGAGTTGATCAATTGAGATAAGGAATACTATAAATATCCCTATTTTTAAAAAAAAAAAACAAAAGAACTATAAATATCCCTTAGTCACGGAGAAGTCCCATCAAGGAAAAGTATATTAGTTTTCCGAGATGATCTGTGGTCAAATTCTAGGGTCACCACTCCTCAAACTAGCCATGAAGTCTTAGTAGTAATAATGTGCTAGAGATGTCTACTTCGGTGGCAATCATTCTAGACCAACAGCTTATATTGACCACATAAAAACCGTGTTTTATTGCTAGCTATATCCCCCCCTCCCTGTCTATCCAACTACGACTAGCCATCATTTCTGAATAGAAGGCAAAGCAATGATTTCTTGCTCATAAGCTAGAGATGAGTCCCTAAAGAACTCAGTGGTATTGCTTTTATATGGTGGTCATTGATTATAGGCCCCCCTTCGTGATCCGCCAATTTCACGTCCCTACATATATAAGGAATTTACTACAGGTGAATTAAGGGGTGGTTGATTGATGGGTTTGGGAAGTAGTTGATGGGTATAGAATAAAAAATGAGTGGTTGGTTGTTGATTATGATTATAGGAGTAACGGTTTGATATCCCACTTTAGGAAAATCCTCCATACCCTTCATTTAGTAGATGAATGACACTCATTCCTTAGTAGAAATATTTTTTAAAAATATTTTTAATACTAATTAATTAAAAATAATTAATTAGTTATAATATAATTAATTGAAATTTAATTTATTCATTAATTAAAATACTCTAATTAATTAACTACAATATTTTAATTAATTAATACATTGTAATTAATTAATTACATTATTTTTTACAAGCCAACCACTATCAATGGTAATGGTAATTATTCCTTCCTCTTAACTAACCATCATAATTATAATTATAATGATACTATCAATTCTCATTCTTCACTATATTCATTCACATTCTTATTATCATTCCCTCGTATAAACCTAATAAGAGATACTCACATGATCCGGAAGAATGACAACGAGCACGCCTATTAAATTAGGTCCCATATTAGACTCTAGATTTTGTAGTAATAGATCCTACACCGATGTTAGCTGGTCTCCTCTCCTATGATGAAAGATCACGAAAGAACTCCTAAGTCTAGTTATTGGAGTTGCTAAGGGTAGTGATGACTTGAATTGAATGAAAGATGGTCGAGCAATGTTTTGGGACCATTTTACTAGCATTAAAATAAGATCATGTCATAGCTGAGGGAGGATGTATAATTACAAAACTACAGTACTTAAGCATTTGTCCCCACAGGTTACAGTAAATTGTTTAATATCTTCTGCTCAGTTATACTCGTGCTCTAAATCCAATTAGGTATGGTTTGGGTGTGTCCACATTATTGAAGTTTTGTTCCTCAATGATGTGAGGCATAGGTTATGCACCCAACAAAATCTTGAGGTTACAAGTTCGACTCCTGCTGTCTCCACAAGAATGCACAGCGCCCCTACAAAATATGGATATAACTAAACGGGACAAAACTTCAATAGTGCGGACCTACCTAAATCAGGTATATTCTTATTGTATCAGAAAAGGCAAAATGGGTTCAGGCGACCAATAGCGAATCACTATTCATTCGTACGATTTCTGTTGTTTTGTAAAATTGTCTTTTTTGGGAATAGCAAAGAATCATTTCTGCTGATGACAAGTGGAAGCTAGCTAGTTGATCCAATTCGATAAGGACAACCTTCATGTTCAAATTTTTTTGATCTAGTTGAAAACATGTTCAAACTTTGAGTGATTTCAACGGATTTATGAGTGACTAATCAGTGGTTTTGAAGTAGAAGTCATCAAATTGGACTTCTACAGGGGTAAGTAATGTGAATCAAGATCTTCTGTCTAATATTACTCTGTCTTATTCTGTTTCATGAAATCTCAACCATTTATTTTGTAGGACTCATACGGGATCCACGCAAGATCTATATAAGACTCATATAAATAAACGGCTGAAATTTATTGGATACAATAAAACACCATAATATTAGACAGGAGAACTGGACTCAAGTAATGCTTAACCAACAAGGATACCAAAAGAAAATATCGACAACACATCATGATCATGGTCTTTGCTTAATTTCAATACACTTATTTAGGGTTTTAGAAACCATTAATGGCAGGTTGATTCCTAAGGATGTCTTTGTCTTTGTCTTTGCCTAGAAGAATTTGGTTTTCTTTTTCAATACTACCACGAAGGACAGGTGCCATAGTTTTTCCAAGATATGCTCAAATTGGAAAGTGACTGACATGATCCTTATCTACTGAAAGCTCCCCCTTACCTTTAATTAATAATCTGTTATCACCCCACCAATATTGTCTGCTAAAATTCGGTATAAATGCTCTACTCCATTATAATTAGCTATATTACAATGATGTATGAACTAGAAAGCATCCTGTTCAAAATAATAAAGATATATGATTAAATGATTAATTGATATAGAACAAGCTAACATTCTTTTTTTTAAAAAAAAAAAACAAGACCCATCTTTTTATCATGAAACATCGACCTCATGTTCCACTTGATGATACATATGCTTCGATCTTAGCTGGGTAAAAATCTTCGTTCCTCTGATATTTAGCAGTACTGTTATACCGAACCGAACTAATTAAGCACTTCCCAACAAGATAACTGGTGCATTGAACTCAGCATTAATGATCAACAGATGAGAGCCAAGTACTATTCAAGTCCCTCTAAAGTTTAGAATGAATTTGCATTCCATGTCATTCTTGTCCAATCAAAACCCGTAGGTGGCCTACAAAGATCACGATATATCTATGTGAAGCTGATCACCGATGCCCTAAATAGTTTCGCCTACACACTCATTGTGTAAGTGTAATTATCAAGACTTAGAAGACGACTTTATCTCCTTAGGTTTTGCACTTTTGATTTCGATGCCTTTCAAGATAGTGAAAGTACTAGGATCTTAGGACCTATGTCTACAAGTAATGATGACGGATTCGTGATGACTCATAGTACTTTCGCGATCTTGGAAACTGTTGATGGTAGCTACCATATTCTTACTTTTCCAAAAGCAAACCAGATTGTCAAAGATACGATTGATTGCTCCTAGAAAACACAATATTATGGATATTATTCTTGGGTTACATCTACTTGCACAGAAAATTGATGCATCATGTACGCGAGAACTTATAAAAGAATGGTATTGATCATGTGTTTTAATTTGAGACAATCTTTTCAAAGATACTTGCGATAAATTGTGTGAAGTGAAAGCTCATCAGTGCATAGCAAGAATGTTACGAGACAATAGTTTCAACTTTCAAAGACAACTACGAAAACGCAACTTCATGTCATTAATACTCAACATGTAGTGTATTACGTAATTGAAAGGAACATACTTAGCTAAGAAAACAATACTAGTTGCTTAGAGTTTCATACGGTTCAATATGTTAGAGAATATATAAAATCAATTGAGTTAATCTCACACAACAGTTTAAGCTATTGTGATAAAACGGTCGCTTAATATGGTATTAGAGTCTCTATGATTAAATGGTCATGAGTTCGAATCCTACCACCCACTTATTCTAATTAAATTAAGCACAAGATAAAATAGACGTGTGTAAGTTTCAAGCCCAAAGGGCTTTCATTTGAGAAGGTATGTTAGAGAATATATAAAATTAATTGAGTTGATCTTACACAACAGCTTAAACTATTGTGATAAAACGATCGCTTAATACAACGGAATTATTCTACTCGTAATTGTTTTAAGGGCTTAATGAGAATAATAATGTTATCTTATTAAATACAAGTACGTGCACGTTAATGCCGCTCAGTACGTCAACTTCATTGATAGAGAACGCAAAGCCTCTTATCCTTTATGAGAGTTCAAATTCTAAAAGGGTCTTTACATCTTCGACTAACAACAGTACAATCAAATTATTAGCCTAAGCTATCAACGCCGAAGAAAATGTGGTGCTTGGCTATACCCATGATAATATTCAAAAGGACAGCCATTGTCTACTCAGTCCATAAACTAGTCGAGTAATAAACAAAATACACTTCACAATGTGTAAATGCTCGTAGGAATGTTTTAAAGATCTAACTGAAAGTTAAATCAGTAAGATAAAAAATTTAAAGTTTAAAAGATTCAACCGATATTAGGCTGTTATAAAATTGGCTAAAAATTAAATTTAAAAAAATTAATATAAAAAAAAGATATTATCTTTACATATCAAAAAATTTAAAATTTAATTGAAAAAAATTATTAAATAAAAATTAATTGATATATTTTGGTTTATAAGAACTTATTAATTTACTAAAATTGACCAATTAATTAATAAATTAATCATTTTTAACAATAAGAGTTATTAAAGTAAATCAAATCGGAAAGTTAAAAACGAAATTGAGAAGCTAGAAATTTTAAAATTTTAATAATTGAATTGACCGAATTAGTTAGGTTTTTTAATCATCGGTAAATAACATCAATGTTAGATCTTTTGGTTCTTATTGAAAAATGGAAATTTTTTATTAAAATAATATGTAGTATCATTATTTTTAAAAAATTATATACTTTAATTAATAATTTATATAATGTTATGAAATTATCAACATACATTAAAACTGAAGACAATTTTACACTTAAAATTAAATATGTTTATCTCAATAATAAAAAGTAAAGTTTAATAATAAAATAACTTATAAATATAATTTATTTTATTATTAAATTATTGAGACAACATATTTAAATTGAATTATAAGGGAACGCTTAGAAAATACAAATAGTACAAAATTCTAAATTGAAATTAATCATTAAAAAAGAGTTGGTTAGCTATCACCTAATTTTGAAAACAGGTCTTTTGTTTCGATTAACCAGTTCCTATTTTGTTCTATTAAATTTTATACATATATTTATATATAATCTATACAAATGTGTGGATAAAATTAAGTGACGGAACATCCTAACGAAAACAATTATGCTCCAACCCCTAATTAATCTTCTATCACGTATAATGGTTCAATTAAGCTAAGTAGTGGTGTAGAAAGTTTTGTCTACGTTCAAATCACATGAAGATTTTTTTTTCTCTCTCGTTTCTTTATCCTTTTTCCCATAGAATATAATCAGATGCTTGTTGAAAATTCGACGGTGAGAAGAAAATGGATGCAAAAACACTAATTAATGCTGCCGTACATGTGGATGAGTGAAAAATCTTTGTCCTTAAAATGTATCATTGTCTTCTTGACTGACTTTCATTATTGATCTGACATGTATTCAACCATTTGTTTAATTGCTTTGGTCTATGAAAGGTCAGTAGTGCTTAGTGACATTTCTCTCACGCTTTTGCCCGTCCTAATCATGCCCTATTCCTGATGTCCTACTTTGCCATAGCTGATTAATTTTCTGTTCATGGATTGCCTTCATTGCATTCTGTTCATACTTTGCATTCTCTATTCCAAGATAACTATGATCTAACCCTATTTTACATTCAATACAATATTATTTTATAAGCTTTGATATAATTTTTACTACAAAATAAAATAATATGCATCAAACATAAAATAAGGTTGAAACAAAATAACGAGAACGTAATATTGAACCTTATCTAATGCCTTCTTGCACTTATAATATTTTAAAAGTATAGTACAATGCTTTAAATAAATTTGTCAAACATTTAGTTAATTTTTTTGAATTGAGAGAATTATTTTAGTATTTAAATTTTATTTTTAAGATTTTTTATTTTTAATAAAGATATCATTTAATGTTTAATAATCTCCTCAAAGAAAATGGTAGATTACAATTCATAATGTTTGAGACATAAAAGTGGGTGATAAAATAATTCTTAATATGAAAGACTAGAATAGTTTATTACCACTCTAGTAGTTGGTATCAACTATAATATGAGGTTTTCTTTAGGTGACATGATGTGTCCTTAGTTTATGAAGTATTATACTTATAGCTGGAATACAAAAAGATACCCCTAATTGTAAAGTTCTTCTAATTAACAAATTAAATCATAATTTATCTTTTTCAAGTGGTAAAAATGAAGGATATATACTAAAAATTAATCTCTTATTTAGTTCCTTAGATATATAGTCATTTGATGTAGAAAATAAATAAAGCTTACTATTAAAAATTGGTTAATGATTTAAAATAAAGAATAGTGTGTATTATCAATTTAAGCAGACATCTTCTGCCTTTTTATTTTTATTGTTTTCCCTCACATCTGCTACATCTAACATAATGAGAAGTATTATTACCTTGGTTTTCTTTAATAAGCAGATGATTATATGTACTTATTGGCATAGGAACAAATTATTAAACTCCATACTCTTTGATGTGACTAGTTTTATTGATAATTCTAGTTTTTTATCGATTGCAGAAAGAATCAACTTAATTAGCCAAAATTTGATAATGTGATTTAAATTCATATTGATTGTTGGTTA
>JANTNU010000002.1:38340748-38354898 GCA_024752395.1 Erythroxylum havanense
ATTTTCAATTATTTTTAAAATTTTTTAATTTTATTTAATTTTTAACTGATTTTATACAAATCTAATACTAGTTAATTTTTTTAACCTTAAAATTTTTATTTTACGGATTTAACTTTCGGCTCAATTTTGAAAACAATTTATAATATAATTACCCTAATTCTATTATTTTGTAATATTTATTTTCAAGTCAACAATAGCATCCAGCATAAATCTCGTTGATTGATAGAATATGAAGAAGTTTAATAATACACAGTCTTATTCCTAGCTGATCCTAATTCTATCATTTTGTCATATTTATTTTCAAGTCAACAACAACATCTAGTAAAAATCTTATTAAATAGTGGAGTCTGAGAAGGTCCAATAATACTCAACCTTATTTTTAACTAATAAAGAGGCTATTTTTAAATGATTCAAAAAATTGAAAAGGCTATTCACAAATCTCTTTATTGAAAAATTGAAAATGACCATATTCTTTCCATTGTCTTAAATTTAATTTGTAGGTATTAGGAGCTTTCAATTCAATAAGTAGGTGTAAGATTAATTTTCATCTCAATGGAGTCTTATCCTTGCATGAGAAAGAAACCACATTTAGGTGGTGATTTAGTTGGCTAAGCCAATGTTTAGAGGTGATATTTTGGAAATTGAAGCAAAGAGTGACCCCACAACCCACCAATCCCCTTAGCTTATGTGTTGGTTAGGTACAAGCCATTAATTAATGCACTTTGTCCTCTAACAGACCAATCCAATATCAAATCTGCAAATACAACACTACCAAATCAACCAGAGGTGATATCAAGTCTTTGGTTTTTATAGAGTATCAAAGCAAGCAGTGAAAGAAAGTGGTTTTATGTGATGATGTTGGTAGAAACAGCGGCAATGGAATGGAAGAGTGAGGGACAACAGTATGTAATTGCATTGTGACAGTAAAGATCTCCTGCAACAGTATGTAATTCACAAGTATCACAGCTAAAAGCATGCAAATCCTTAAGAGTATTGATGGCTGTAAATTGACCATTAATACAAATAAGCAAAATTTATTAATAATGGCAAAATCAATGTATGTCTCATACTCCATTATTAAATTTCATGAATTGTTATTTTATAAACAGAAATTAACTTATAGACTATAAGAAGTTAAGCATTCATTTAAATTTTCATAATACTTTAAAAGTAAAGTTTGAGAATACATTGCATGGAAACCAACAACTATTCCCAAGCAGTTAACAAAGATAAACCTATTTCAGGCTAATCTTTTTTACGCAACACTTACTGCTCACTTACTCTTACAACCAAACTTCTGTTGCATCCTGGTTCAAATCCTTGTCAAAAAACTGGATGATGACAATGCAATCACTCCCTCAATCTCTGCAACAAAGTTTAGGTCTATTTTTACTGAAGATCCTAAGACATTCCAACCGAAAAAACAATAAAACATAGTGTATGCCTGAAAATACAAAACAAAGTCCTTTTGCAAGCATATCCATTCATGACTAGGGAAACAAACTACGCATATGCTCAGGCAAGGACCTATAAAGCTAAAGATGTAATGACAGATCCAAAGTTCCTTGACTGCTCCCTTCGTAATCACGGCTGTTACCGACCCCAGAAAGAGGAAGATCCAAATTCTCAGAAAGAAACAAATTTTCCTTCATGGGCTCCTTTGTTGGGGCAGCAGATACATAGGACTTTATCTTCAGCTTTTTCAGTGTGTTCACAGTTGTACCATCGTCTGGGGCATCATCTATGTGAGGCCTTCTTTTCCCTTCAAAATTCCAAGCAGTTGTCTTGTTATACTGGCCAGCATCCTCTTGACCAGTTCCTAAGTCGTGACCTAGATGAGAATCATTTAATGCAGCATTGGGATGCGGAAGCTTGTTCAGATCCTGAACAAGCTTCAGTGAGATGCCACCATGAGAGAATGATGTGCTATCCTCGTAGGATTGGAATTTGCCAGAAGTAACTGGACAGTATTTGTTGGAACCCAAATCTGATGAAGGATCAGAAGGAAATTTAATAGGAGCGGAAGTATCAAAAGACATGGAGGCTACAGATTGATTTGTATTTGACAGAGCAGCTTGTTTTGAATAATAAACAGGCTGAGGAATTTCAGGACTGACACTTGATGAAAGCCTAGAAGAAAACATAGATAGAGATTTGGCATTTAAAGGATTGTTACCAGCTAAGTTTCCAGTATCCATCAGAACAGTCTCAGGCAAGTGGATTTCAGAAGACCACAAAAGAGGAGGTTCCATACTGAAAAGAGGCAGAAGTGGCCTGACACATTTTGAAGAGATCTCAGCTTGGCCATTTACAAGGGATTCCAGCTTGAAGCTAATACCGTTGACAGATTTACGGTGATCAAGAGTTTTCAAGAGTCTTGTTGACTTAAGCTCCACTCTGTGAACCCTGACATGACCTCCAAGAGCCTGATGGCAGCTGAAGACCCTATGGCAATAAATGCATGAAAAAGGATGTCGTATTTCTTCATTTTCCTTATTGCTGAGCAAAAGCGAATTCATTGTTGAAGTTGATTAGAAGGCCCTCAATAAGAGACTTGAAGGAACTCCTTTTAGAAGACTATTGAAACTAACAAGCAGAAGAACCTTGGTATTTGCAGTGCATCCTATCGTAATTTATAGTAGTCTAACGAGGGAAAGTCAAGTTATAATGGACGAGAGCAATTAATGCAACCGACAATCCTCATTAAGACTACTTACGGAAGTGTACAAATGACATAAGTTGCCACAATAAAGTTCCATATAACAAATTGCTTTAAATTTCTTTTGTCCTGTAAAAATCTACACCCAAGATAGCCATAAATGCAAATATAATGAAAAGCACTTAAACAAATCTAGTATGCGAGCAAGAGTTGCAAGTGAACATAAATGAAGGTATTATTTAAAGTGGTTATGAGGAAATGTAATAAATAGACAACATAAAAATGGTATAATAGGTAAAGCTACGCACTTCATAATGAGGACATTTGACTGAGATCTCAATTGGTTAAGGCCATTCGATTTCTCTTAAATAAGATAGCATCGACAAATTACTAAAATTAAACATGAAACTAAGTCAAGTATTATCCCCAGTTATGCACCTTAAAGGTTTTTCTCAACATCTATTTGATCAAATAAACAAAAATTATCATCAATCCTTGATCTTTTATCGCAATTTACTCTATCAATATTTTGTATTAGCTTATATTTTGCTACATAGTTCATATTATAGTCTTGTAAGCCTTATATTACTTGTATATCACTATGATGTTGTGAGCCTTATATTACTTACATATCACTATGCGGCTTATACCGAAGTATCGAAATAAATAATGATAGATTGTATTGCCCTACTATTACAAAAAGATTGTGGGAACCTAGTCAATAAGAGTTAGATGCTCTTTTTCTCTTCTATACAAATTTAACAAATTATCGTGTAGTACACACCAAACCTATTGCAACACCACACCCATATCTCAATCACATTGTTTTACCACCACAATTGAAATTAACCAATCACTATTGTGATGCTATTAATGTTGGTGGCATTATTTCTAATAACACCATCACCACTACTACAGAAACCATTAAAATACACAATGGTCTTCGAATACCAACATTATAAACTAGCACTGCCTTACAATTGTGCCATTGATCCCACTGTTACAACTAATGTTCAACCTTTGCAGTTAACTAGCATACAAGAATGAACCTCCAATATTTTTTTATTCATATTTTTTGAACACAACCAAGCTTTACATGCTAATTTTAACTTTAAAAAGAGATCTAGAAGGCATCTCAACGACGACCTTGGTCTAACCAAGTTAATAAAAAATACAAGCATCTAAGTAATTCAAAATTTCAACTAAGTTTAAACCATTGATGAAACTCTTTTGAGTGAAGTAAGATTCCAAAGAAATGAAATGAGGGAAGGATCAGCTGCAAATGAGTAAAAGGAAGTGAAAATGAGAGCAACACATCACCAAGGAAAGAAAAGTTACTCAATGTCTTTGATTTATGAAAGATTCTTCTTTGTTTTGACAAGATGACATGTAATATGTAATTTGTCTACAACAATTACATCCAATAGGGTGAATTGTCATATGAAGACCAAGATAACACAAGACATTCAACTTGACTAAGCGTAAATTTCAAATCCTAAGAAATCAGTTTAATGTGTGTTCTCCTTTCAAGCTCCTAGCATAAGTACTTATCTGATATAATGTTGAAGAATCCTAGTAATAAGCATGCATTGATTTTTGTGAACTTTCCAGCTTTTGATGAAGATTAGAAGGAGAGATCCTAGAGAAAAACAATGAAATTAAAGAGGTGAAATCTGTGAGCATTTCTCTGATTATTGTTGGCAATAAGTAGGTTTTGAAAAGAAAATGAAGCAAACTTGAAGAACCCTACCAAAAGCAAATAAAAGGAGATTGATGCTTTGAACAAATGCCCCGACTTTGGTAGATAAAGCAGCCAATACCCTTTTGTAGGAAGAGAAATTTAGAAGTTAATGTTAATGCTAAAAGATGATGATCAATTTATAGTTTAGAAACTCAGTTACTTACCTTCTCCACCCTAGGGGCTTCAAAGCAAGTCTTTCATATTAGAGTATCTCATTGACCAAAATCCTGCAACATGCAGATAATAGAGAACCAAAGAACTCAGCCCATTAAGATGTAGCCATGTAAGTGCATTTTCAATTGTTTCTACCAGCAATCTTGTAACTGCAGAAACTATATATCTATTAGAAAAAAAAGGGATAAATTATCACTACCATATATGTATAAATAAGTAAGATCAGAATAGGAACCTACAGTAGTTGGAAAAGAAACCGAAGAGAGCAGTTATTATTGATTCAAATAATAATAAGGATTGTACTCCTATTCTGGAAAACTGTAAAGGGTTTTAAAAAAAAGATATAAGGATATATCAACCAATCTTAGAAAGATCAAAACATGGGAAGACTCCAAGCAATGTACTTCAATGAAAAATATGCACATGAAACATAGTGGGGGGTAGGCTGGCTACAAGAGAAGGATTATAAAGGACAATGCATCGTTTAACTAGCCTTGTGGCGACAACCAATCAAAATTTAACTGTTTTCTCCAATATATATACATATATATATATAATGCAGTGTTCATGTAAAATTAACCAAAAAGGAAAGAAGATACAAAGTAACATCTATATTTCAAAAAACACGATGGCTTAAATTTATGGAAAGATTCCCCTTATGAGAACATCCATTTGTACAGAAACAGGTCAACTTAATAGAAATATAAAAGAGAATATTTATGTGATCAAAACTATATCTCTTATCAATGCAAGTCAAGTATAGGCCATTTATTGGGATTTAGTAACTCCAGTGGCTTGACATCAACCATTTCAAACCATGCTTTAGTATAAAATTTGAGTTCTCATTCACATTTTCAGAAGATAAAGAGTGACCTAAGTAAATAACAAAAGGAAGTGTTCCAACCCTTTTGATCGCAGAATAACTAAGAATCACAACATTGTAGTAGCGACTCGTTGATATTTTAGCTTCAAGCGTACTCCTTTACACAACTCCAAATTTTCCTTGTTAAAGTTCACATTTTTCCTTTCTAATTGCATATGTCTACCATAGAAATGCAACGAACTTATAAACTTAAACAATCCAATTCCAAAAGCGGCATCATAGACACCATTCTGGACAATAAACACGAACGCATATACTTGTCTAATCTAGCCATACAAAATCATAGCAATAGCAATAATAACTACAAAAAGTCAGAACCAATCCCTCTCTGAGATGAAACCTGGAATCAGAAGGGATAAGTGTCAAAATCATTCTCATGGAGGTACTAAATTGGCTACCAGTTCGACAGTGAATATCAATATGTCCGTATGTATATAGGACTGAGTAAGAACAACTGATTCGTGACAAGGGTCAGTTGATCATACTCCAAACCATAAACAAAGAGAGAAGAGAAGCCCTTACCTATGGACAAATTGGCTTTACACATTTTGCATGTAGGTCACCAGCTTCTCAGCTGCTTTGCAGTATCTGAGATGAAATGGAATGGCTTTACTTGTTTAATAGTCTACTGCTATAGTTAAAATGGGCCACATTGTAATACAACTTTTAGGCTAACTGTTCGTATGGTTAGGCCCGCACGGACTACATTCTGTTTTCTAAAACTATATTCTATCGAATCTTAGTCGTCGAACAAGGAACTGTTGCCAAAAATGTCAAATGTTTAGGCAAAATAGATGAAGACGGGAGAGAGTTAAGTTGAGACTTGTAACACGAGGAGATAAAGGTGATGCTTCCATTTTTGTGGTTGCTGCAGGTACTGATGAGTTTACATACACCTTAGCAACTTGAGCGCACATCATGTGTTCTTAATATTCTGCAAAAGCTTGACAGCATATGCGTGACATATTCACGTGTAAATGCGCGTTTTAGGGCAATTCAAAACTATTTAATATCGCCGAGAAAAGATATTTCACGAAGGAAGGATTGAATCCCGAAGGTCTGATGTCTTGACGACTTTGATTGCCTACGCGCTTGGATCCAAGTTTAGCAAACAAAACTATCAACTGAGAATCCAAGGATACAAAGCTCATCAATGTTGCCATTTCTGCTTCTAGTATCAACTGAATCACTTGACATCCTAAAGTGGTTGCTCAAAACAGTGAGAAAAGAATCCATCTTTGAGCTTTTGGACAACTGATTCATCTACCAGCAAGGCAACAATGCTGTCATCTTCAACTTCTCCATTTCTTTTCATTATACTGTTATTCACGTAATTCTGCATAAATCATTTGAAGTATAGATCCAAAAAATAGCTTGGGCAGCAGAGTTGTCGCATAATATAAAGAGTTAAGGATAACCAACATGTGTGAACCTTAATAATAGTTTATGAACACAGCTAATGACGTTTCTTCCACATATCTAACTACGAACCGTAAGTAGTTATTGGCCTATTTGGCAGCAACATAAAAGGATTCCATGAAAAAGTAGCTCTGTTTTTACCAACACAAAATTTCAAATAAAGAAAAATATAACTTATAGATTGACTTGACTTCACTGGCACAGCTGCTCAACAGCTGTGACAATCTGCGGAGGTTGGACAACGGTCCATTCTTCCAATGTACCAGCATAAGGGGTAGGCACATCCTGTGAAGACAAGCATACGATTGGAGCATCCAAATAGTCAGTAAAGTTTTCAGTAATAGCTGCTGTCAAGCTAGCACCAATGCCACCAGTCTTCATACATTCCTCCACAATCAGAACACGGTGTGTTTTCTTCACTGAATTTCCAATTGTGTGAAGATCAAATGGTTTCAGTGACCTGATATCAATCACCTCAGGATCATATCCCTTGTTCACCAAGGTTTTTGCAGCCTGCATCACGTGATATCTCATCCTAGAGTATGTCAATATAGTAAGATGCTCTCCAGGCCTAACCATCTCAGCTTCCTCAAGGTTACAGATGTACTCCTCATCCGGGATTCTTTCCTTTAGGTTGTAAAGCAAAACATGTTCAAAGAGAATCACGGGGTTATTGCTGCGGATTGCAGCCTTCATCAAACCCTTGGCATTGTAAGGAGTTGAGCACGCAACCATCTGGATTCCAGGAATTGACTGAAAATATGACTCTAGGCGTTGTGAATGCTCAGCTCCAAGTTGCCGACCAACACCACCTGGTCCCCGAATAACTATTGGTATGGTGAACTGCCCACCAGATGTGTAGTGGAGCATGCCACAGTTGTTTGAGATTTGATTGAAAGCTAAAAGTAGAAAACCCATGTTCATACCCTCAACAACTGGCCTCAAGCCGGTCATGGCAGCTCCAATGCCCATACCAGTAAAGGAATTCTCAGCAATTGGGGTGTCAAGAACTCTAAGATCACCATACTTCGTAGCCAGGCCCTTGGTCACCTTGTAAGAACCTCCATAATGACCCACATCTTCACCCATGACACATACAGTGGGATCTCTTTCCATTTCCTCTTCCAAGCCTTCTCTTAGGGCCTCAAAGAGTAGAAGTTCATGCCTAAATATAAAACCAAATAAGATTGAGATAAAAACAATCACCAATCAATACAATACAAATCAACAAAGCCAATGCCATGAATATTTCATGGATATCCTTTATATTCATGGCATTGTCCAAAGACTGCATAGTTTCATTCATCTGTTAAAGCCAAAAAAAGTTACAAAACGAGTTAAAAGGCATAGCTAACATAATTGGCATAAAGGTGGGTTGGGTAGAATTTTAGATAGTCAAAGATGCATTGATTTTCACCTAGGCCCAGCTCTGCCCCTATTACAACTTTCAGGATATTAACTATTACTTTCTTTAAAAGAAAATTTAAAGGAATATGTTGGGATTTGAGGACTATTTATGCTCCAACTGTCCTAATCAGCAAACTACGTGACAAACAATGGTGTGAGAAATGCACAAAAGGTGAACATTTATGCATAATTTAGTAAAAAGTAAATGCTACAGCTTGAAGGTTTACGGCACTTCATCTGGTTGTGGACTTGTCACAATGTTAATTTTATAACAAATTCATAAGTAGGACATATGTTTGTATTTATCAGACTCCATTTTAGTAATTTTGATTGCATTACAAACCACGAAACACCACAATATGCCATCATCAAATTTTTCTAACCGTGAAGTCTCAAAAAAAAATAAAAATCTAACCGTGCATATTCCAATGTGTCATCAACAGAAGTGGCATGACTCAATCAGCCAATCAACAATTTTATACTAACATAATGCAAGAGGTTATTGAGAAAGCTATTTACTCTCAGAAATTGCTTACCAAAGTTTTGGATTTATTATGAAACCCAAGTTTTGGATTCAGCCTTTTAATCCTCTTTGATTACACCTGTTCAAAGTTGGTGTGCACTAATGTCTGGATCCATCAAAATTTTTAACGACTTGGATATATTATTTAATCATAATGTCAAAAGATTTCTCCATGAGGCTGGGAGTGGAACTACCAAACTTAGGACTGTTTATAGCCTTATCTATACATGATTAACTCTTTTTCAAATTCCAGAACTTACTTCTCGTTCTATATCTCCAAAATTACTGGGTTAAACATTTAGCTGGCCAAGTACCCGCAACCCTACTGACAGCTTCAAAGTATAAATCAAAGATTCATAAAAAAAAGATAGTGAATGGTAGTAACAAACCCGGGCTTTGACGCGGTTGAAGCTGCGGAAGCATCAGGCTTTGTCTACACAAAGAAATACCCAAGAGTTAAACTTTAGGCTACAAAACCGAAACAGATAGAGGTGGTATATAAAACAGAAGAGGGATGAGAGACAATTAACTGCAACTGCATTGGTAATCAATTGCTTCGCTCTGTGAACCTTGGAATTAGAACCCGGGTTCATATCCCCGTTAGATCTGACGACAAAGAAGCTAGCTTTCCTCTCTGAATCAAATAAGCAAATCACAAGAACACCCATTTTCAGCTCACCCATTTCAACATTAACTCAGTTAGCTAAACACGAGCAAGTCCCAGAAACCCAAATCAGCATAAATGTAGCTGAACACAAAGAAACAAAACCTGAGAGAGATCTGCGAGAAGGAAGCAGCAGCTTGTTGGAGTCCAAGGACTTGGACGCAGTAAAACCAGAGGCAGCTCCCAATCCTTGGAAAATCGAAGCCATCTGATGCAAAGCTCCCCAAAGTTGAAAGCTTTTTTCTTCTCTCTTAATGTGTGAGAGAGAAACCCAGTACAGGGATTATAAAAGAGACGAGCAAGAAATGCGATGAAGATAGTTAGCGGAGAAATCTAGGTGTGATGGAAACAAAGAGAACGAACGCTCACTTTGGGTTTATGGCCCCGTCCGTCCCCTTTGGAGTGCACTTGAATGCTTGTGTCGTGCAACTTGCTCTGCTACATAAGTTGTATCGCCAAGTGTTCGTCCAGGGGAGACCTGCCACGTAATGGTATGTTCAGAAAGAAAGAGACTTCCTTGTACTCGATGGAGGTGGTGGTTCACCCAATCCAACCACACCAACCAAACCCAAACCCAAACCCTATCCAATGGCTCGTTGCTTGTCTGTGGTTTGTGGATCCCCCGCATTTGGGTTGGGCTTGTTCAGCATCATTTTAATGCTTGCTTTTGTTTTGTATGATCAGATTAACCACTTTTTTTTATTGATATACTTGATTTTGGTACGGTATCGATATTAATTAATATTGAATATTATTTTGAGTAATTTTTAAAATTATTTGAATATTTTTAAAATTATGATAGCTCCTTAACATATATTATATAATTTATAATTTTATAGAACCATATCTCTACGAATCATAACAATATAAATTTAAAATAATAACAATCTATTTATTTCTATTAATATTACTTTTCATATATTTCACATATAAACAATAACTACAATTAATATAAAAGATATAATTTAGTCATCATATAAATATAAAACTAAAGATAATACAAAATAGTTAAAATGTTATAATTTCATCATATAATAAATAATAATTAGATAAGAACATCAAATAAAAAATAATAAAATTTTATGTTATACAAGTATTACAACAAGCGTTCATGCCTAGAACACAACCAGCTAGAAGTGAAACATAAAATAAAAACATTTATAGTTGATTGTGTTGTATATATAAAATTTAACATGTACATCAAATGCAAGTGAAATTAAAAGAAGAGAAGAAATAAAAAACTTTGAATTTAATTTGTCGAATACTTGCTCAAATCGCATTAACTACAATTCTCATTTGATACAAAATTTTCATCATTAAGAAAAGTCTCATCATCACCATCACTTAAATTTATTGTATCAAATGACATTTCAATACTTTTTTTATATCAAAGATTATCTTTCAAGTTACACTCATTTGTTAAATTCGATTCCTCAAAAAACTAATCTGCCAAAAGATTGATATGGTCAAGGCAAATTAGATCTATAGAACTGTTTATTCTATTAAAGGTCCTAGTAAACAAATAAAATTAAATTATTAAAAAATTAAAAGAAATTTTATTTAACTTAATAATGATAATAACATACATTTCTCGAAACTTTAAATTATATCGAATAAAGACCAAGTTTGTTCAAACTTTTGTATTCTAATATAGTCATTTTCTTAGAATTGATGAATTTGAATATATTATCTTTTGTGTTTCAATCTATTTCTTTTCATGGACTAGATCGATTCAAATGTGCTCTAATTAATTTCACATCTTGTTACATTTACATATTGACTTAAAATTTGAATTGCAAACTATTTCAATGCTAGAGCACTACTTCTGAAATGGTCCCACTAAGTAATTGTAAAATAATAAAAGTAACATTATTAAAAAAATAAAGTGATAATTAATTTCCAATATATAACAAAAGTGAAAAAATATACTTAAATTAAGCTTAACTGCGTGTGGGTCTAACGGAAAATGTCTCTCTATAATATAGGGATAAGGCTACATATTATCAAACCTCCCCAAATATCACTTTCTTGCGGGATTTCAGATTGTGTGTAATAATGTTGATGAAGATGAACCTTATCTCTTTGATGAATAGTAATAGGCATTTTAAAATCACTAGAAACATCCTTATAACTTCTATTTGAGTTTAGGAGATCTTGTATTATTTTATAGGCAAAATTTGTTATAATATTTGATAGCATTTCTTTACTAACTTCAATCTTCTTTGTAAAACATAATATAGAAGATAGCATTTCTTTACTAACTTCAATCTTCTTTGTAAAACATAATATAGAATAAACATTATGATTCAAAAATGCCTCAATTGTAGATAATGGAGAGTAAAGTTGTCTTTCTCATATATCATCGATGATTATAAGATAAGGTATGTATAAAGTAAACTTAATTCTCGTATTATTGCTAGAACAAAATGTTCAGCCAGCAACAAAACGATGATGTTTGGTTTAAAACCAAGCGTTGTTTTCATCCTGAAGGAACGTTTTGTTATTTAAACTAAAATGACGTCGTTTGGTTTAAAACCAAACGATGTCATTTTAGTGTTCGAACAAAATGTTCTACCAGCAAGAAAATGACGTCGTTTGGTTTAAAGCAAAACAACGTCGTTTTCTTGGTGACAAAACGTTCTCCTCATTTTTGGTTAGGTGAAGCTGCATCTACATTCATTGTAAAATTATTTTTTGTTGTTTCTTTATGTTGGCTTATGAAGATTGATTGAGTGTATTGAAAAAATGTTTAACCGTGTATGTAGTATACCGGTGTAATATAAGGAGCTTCATATATGCAAAAGTAAGAACCAAGTCATTATTACATTTATAGTTTTCATTGTTGGGTAGTTATCTATCAAACCTAAGTTCATAACACTATAATGTATTCAAGCAAGTTTTAAAGTATTTAAATGGCACAAAAAATTATATACTAGCATACATAAAAGATAGTAATCTTATCTTTATAGTTTATACGTACTTAGATTTTATTATATTTAGATGTCAGCAAGCCAAGTCAGGATATATATTTACGCTAGCAAATGATGCTAAATCTTATAAAGTCTCAAGTAGAAAAATGTGAACTCTTCAACTATACATATTGACTTTATGGAGATGCATCACAAATTAAATGATTAAGAAATCTCACTGGGGAATTTTTTCAGTTGATTCAAATTTCGTATCCATATATTTGTATTGTGATAACAATTAAATAGTGCAACTTAATAAAAACAATAAGAATACCATAAGTTCTAACCATTTAGAAGTCAAATGTTTGATTGTTATAAAACTTATATAAGACATTTTTAGGACTAAGTATATGTTACTTAATCCACTAGTTAAAGCTTAATCTACTAATTAAAGGACTATGCCTTAATGTTTATAAGAGACATGTTACTAACATGAGTATGCTAAAGTCTTTTATGCTAATAATTAGTTTAGATTTTAATTTTACTCTAATTTATGTTTTCACTTAATGTAATTGAATTGCATAATTTATTATACGATGATCATCATTGCATAGTAATAAAGATTATAGTTTTTCTCGTATGCATTATTTCATAGTATATCATAAAGATACAAATTTTTTAAAACATATGTTAATGTTAAGTAATTAAATCAAAACAAGCATAGGGACATATATTAAGGATTCGAAAATATTTTGATCTATAATAAAGTATACAGAGTTTGATAATTATTCTAACTAAAATGAATTAAATGAATTACATTATTGTTTTATGACTGTAACAATTATTCTCATAATTGAATTCAAAGTTTGTATTTCAATATGATATTCAACAAATCACAATATCCTATTACATTTATTGTGTAAAATACTAGACAACCACTAGGAATTCTTATATTTCTACAAAATTCAACACACAATGAATTTCAGGTAGAAATATGGGACCAAAGAGATAACATGATGTAATGTGGCCTAGGTTCAGACGCATATTTGATGGTACTTACTGTGAGGGTGGACCATCACAGTCTCCAGCTGCAACGGAATCACCACCTCCACCTCAAGGGCCTACAGCTGCAGATGAAGCATCACCTACTGCTCCTAATATTTCACCATCCATCACTCATTCATCATCCACTACCCCTATAGCGGATGAAAGAGACGATCGTTTTCTTGGAGCTGAGGGACTTGATGGAAGAAAATATATTATAATAGTCAATCAAATGTAAGCGAATCGCATGAAACTCTATATATGTTTATAATTAAGTTATAGGCTTAAATTTTTGTAAATGGTATAAAATTATTTGTTCTTCTATTAGGTTGATTCCATCTGGACCGTGTTCCAGACATATGACATCTACATTTAAGGAAAAGATTGATCTTGAGGGTTATGTATGGAAGAAGATCTCTTAGGCCACAAAGACATTTTACTTTCAGGAGTTTGAGATGCAATATGCAAATAATTTCTTTTTGTCATTTATTTGCATACAAAAATAATATTAGGTTATAAGTTATCAAATTTTTTCTTTTACTTTCAGAAATAATTTTGTTGGGATTATGGTATCAACAGGGTCATACATGGTGTATGGGAAAAGCAAACTCGTACATGTTATCGCAACTTTATTGGTGTGATGCATAAGACTGGTGTACGACTGTCTTATATTTCTGAGGGCATATGGTATAGCGCCCCCCTCATCGTAGGGTACACATCGGGAAAC
>JANTNU010000002.1:38405344-38420046 GCA_024752395.1 Erythroxylum havanense
TCTTCTCTTCTTCTATTTTTCCTTCTTTTCTTTCTTTTCTTCTTTTCTTTTCTTTTCTAATCTCTTAAACCTAATGAACACATGTACCAAAATACCCCTCTTAGGTAAGCCTTAAACCTCATAACTCATATGTCTTGACCCTTTTGTCCTTAACCTTTCTACTTTTCTATAACATTTATTTCACACTAAATTCAAATAAATCCTAAGTTTCCATGAATATTCCCAATAAATCAAACAAGACCATAAAGCGTAAATCAAAATAATTCGTACTTAATAACTTCAAGAAAACAAAAATTTGGGGCCTAACACATTTGCATGTCATTGACACAAAATTTATAATTAATGTCCATAAAGCACAATTTTATATTAAAAAAATCTAAATGCAAACGCAAAAATGTCATGTAATAAACAACACTGCATTTGCATTTAGATTTTTTTAATATAAATTGATGATATAAGCGACAATACTTATAAAACCAAAACTATAAGAGTTATTGATAGTTTTTAAAAATTAGTTGATACATTGATAAAATATAAAACTATAGGGGTCCAATGAATTTAACACCCTTTAAATTTTATTAACATTGTATATTAAAATTAGTTCATTCAATTTATTGTCCATAATAATAATAATAATAATATTGTATAAATACTTATAAAAATTTCTTGTTTTAAAATAATTTTATAGATATTATTTTTACTTTAGTAAATAATTAAATATTTTGAATTGTTATTAAAAAATTATGAATATAGAATATTTAAAGTGAATTTTATTTAGGCCAGACACAATTCAATTCATATAAAAAATTGATAATATGTTTTATAAATATAATTCTTAAAACCCAACATATGGACAAAGAAAAATATTTCCCAAAAGGGTGTATATTTAATTTTCCATCTTGCCACTTCTAAAGCTCATCCAACGGCCAAAAACACTTAGCTACAACTTGTGGATAGAATACGAAGATTACGACGAGCGTCCTCTTCTCTGCCTCTTACACGATGAAGCCATAACTCCTAAGCACCCCACTCTCTCTCGTACCAGACCAATCTCCGCTGTGTATACGGCTGTGGGTGTCTAATTTGCCATCTGGTTTAGGTGAGGCCTGTAAGTGCTACGTCTATCTATTTATGTCCTTTGGTCGTTTACTTCTATGTGAAAATCAATTGAATTCTGGAGAATTGAAAAGCGATTGTGCGGTAAAGGGGCAATTTTTTTGGTCCCCTACTTTATTTTTTGTTCTGATAACGGGTTGTTTGCTCTAAGTGGATGGTATCCATGGTGGTTTTGGTGGGAAGCATGCCTTCTCTGGCTTCTTTGGTTACTTTTGGAAGCCATGGAGTGGCTGCTGTTGCCACTACTTCTTCGGAATTCTCTTCTTGTTCGCTTGTTCGGAGAGTTTCTTTGTCGAAAAGAGCTTTAAGGGGCGGGAAAAGATGGCGTTGTGTTTGTAAATATTCTGTCACTACTACTGATTTTGTTGCTTCGGAGCAAGGCAATGCTGTGTCATTTGATTCTAACAATGAGACGTTTAGAGGGTCTAGTGGTGAGAGTGATAGTGATGTTGTACTTAAACCTGCTCCAAAGCCTTTGTTGAAGCCCTCTATTGCTTCTGGGATTAACTCTGTTGGGTGGGATCCTTCGAACAATGGTGCGAATTCTGAAAATGAAAAGTCGGATTCTGCTGAAGATGAGGAAAGGAATAGGGTAATTGAATCCCTTGGTGAAGTTTTGGAGAAGGCTGAAAAGCTTGAAACTTCTAAACCAAGTGAACTGGATAACAAAAATAGTTTTGGTTCTAATAGGAAGGAAAATGCAAATGTTAACAGAAGCGCACCAACTAACATGAGAAGTAATCAGAGAGTTCCTAAACCTGTGAATGCAATGGTCAATCGTAACACAAAAAATGTGAAAAGCGTGTGGCGCAAAGGTGATTCTGTGTCAGCTGCACAGAGGGTTGTCAGGGAAGTGCCTAAGACTTCCAATAATGTTGTTAATGAACAACCCAGAGGAGCAGAAGAGGCCAAGCCAAAATCCCAACGTAGTATGCCATTGGCGCCTCCCCAACCACCCTTGAGGCCGCAACCAAAGTTACAAGCAAAGCCATCTGCTGCTCCTCCACCAACTTTAAAGAAGCCTGTTATCCTAAAAGATGTGGGAGCTTCTTCAAAGTCGTCAGTTAATGAAACTGACCAAGATGCTAAAAATAAAGAACGACAGCCAATATTGATCGACAAATTTGCACGCAAAAAGCCAAGTGTTGATCCTTTGATTGCTCAGGCTGTTTTGCCTCCCACAAAACCAGGAAAAGTGCCCGCTGCGGGAAAGTTCAAAGACCGTAAGAAAAATGCTTTACCAGGAGCTCCTCGGAGAAGGATTGTCAATGAGGATGATGATGTCGAGATACCTGATGAGGAGGCAGCAGAGCTGAATGTCTCTATTCCTGGTGCTGCAACAGCGAGGAAAGGGAGGAAATGGAGTAAAGCATCAAGGAAGGCAGCTAGACTTCAAGCTGCAAAAGATGCGGCTCCAGTTAAGGTAGAGATTTTGGAGGTTGGGGAGAAAGGTATGTTGGTAGAGGATTTAGCACACAACTTGGCAATTAGTGAAGGTGAAATTCTTGGGTCCTTATACTCAAAGGGAATTAGGCCTGATGGAGTGCAAACCCTGGACAAAGACATGGTGAAGATGATATGCAAGGAGTATGAGGTTGAGGTAATTGAAACTGAACCAATAAAATTTGAAGAAATGGCAAGAAAGAAGGAAATACTTGATGAGGATGATCTAGACAAGCTAGTAGAGAGGCCTCCTGTCCTGACAATAATGGGTCATGTGGATCATGGCAAGGTAAGCTGTACATTGCCAATCTCTTCATTACAGATTTGATGTTCCTGGATGTTTTTTTTAAATATTACGGTTAATTTTAGTTTAATTGTCATAAGTTGAAGTTACATCTATGAAAGATATTATTGATGTTTATTTGATGTTATCACATGGCAGACGACCTTGCTGGATTACATTCGTAAAACTAAGGTGTGTTGAATTGTCAGCATTTCGCTTCTATTTTATTTATGTTGGATATGAGCTTGTGTTTGATGTGTTAATGATCTTCACCAATAAAAATACAAAGGAAAATGAAAAAAAAAATCATTTAAGGGCCAGGAAGTCTAATATGAGATATAGAGGATTGTAGTTATTGGTTTTCTCTTGGTGTTGTGGATTTGATCATTGCACATATATTGTTAATTGATGCCTGACAATTAGATATTATAGGTAGCTGCCTCTGAAGCTGGTGGAATTACACAAGGGATTGGAGCATACAAAGTTCTGGTGCCTGTAGATGGAAAGTCACAACCATGTGTTTTTCTTGATACTCCTGGACATGAGGCAAGTTCATTGCTCAATTATTGGTTCCAAGTCATGACAACTGAGTCTGAGGCCAGTAAACAAGATAAACATTCCACTTACAATGAAAAGCCTTTAAAGGATATTAAAGTTCAAACCTGGTTTGTCTCCATATAAAAGTAATAGGCCAACAAACTACATCTAATATGAATCATGGAGCTGTATGGGTAAGGCTGGATCTACACATCTTTTTTATTATTAATTTTTTGGGGTGAGAGTGGTGGTGGGAGGTAGGAAATGGCAGCACTGGAACTGTTTGCTTAATAATAGCAGAGATTTCAGGGGTTGGGGGATATGTGACTCACTCAGGAGCCTCTACCTCCAGCAGTCATTATTGAAGAAGAAAAAGAGAACGTTGATATTTTGTTGTGCATTTTATTCAGTTTATTTATAATATTCTATGGTTCTTTTGCGAAGTCAATTGTGAACCATAACATGCTTGCACTTTCTTGCCTTTAGATGACACCTATATTACCCGCTCGTGTAGGCATTTGGAGCAATGAGAGCTCGAGGAGCTCGAGTTACAGATATTGCTATCATTGTGGTGGCTGCTGATGACGGAATTCGTCCTCAAACAAGTGAAGCTATAGCACATGCAAAAGCGGCTGGGGTACCAATCGTGATTGCGATAAACAAGGTTAATCAACTAAACCAATCCTGCTTCTTGTCAATGGAAACACTTGGATGGCAAGGCTTGTTCCTTAGGAGTTGCTGACATTTATTTGTTTTCTTTTCCCTGTGCTAGATTGATAAGGATGGTGCTAATCCCGAAAGGGTCATGCAAAATCTTTCTTCCATTGGTCTTATGCCTGAAGATTGGGGTGGTGACACGCCAATGGTTCAGGTTTTTGGCCTTTTCCAAGTCTGGTTATTCTGTCTTAGCATATAAGGATTCTTACATTATTCGACCTCCTTTTAACAGATCAGTGCTTTGAAGGGGGAGAATATAGATGACTTGTTGGAAACTGTTATGCTCGTTGCAGAGGTGAGCTAAACCATATCAGCATACCGAGTTTATCCTTAGTTCACTTATTTTATTGGTCATTGGTTGTAATTGTTCCCTGAACTACTTGATAACAGTTATTTTCATGCGAAATGAATATAACCAAGTTTTTGTTTGGTTATTGGCAATGTTTTCAAATGTTCACTCAATTACATATGCCTCATTTGGCAGTGTCAAGTGCCTAAGGGCATTTGGCTAACGTTCCCAAAAAGCTGCAGCTATTTCTAAGTTCTTCACTCTAACATAATACTTGGTTCTGCCAGTTACAAGAGTTGAAAGCTAATCCTCATAGAAATGCAAAGGGTACAGTTATTGAGGCAGGCCTTCATAAATCTAAAGGTCCAGTTGCTACATTCATTGTACAGAATGGGACACTTAAAAGAGGTGATGTAGTGGTTTGTGGAGAAGCCTTCGGAAAGGTTGGTTATTAGAGTTTGAAGCTCTGCAATACCTCTTTACAGATTCCTGCTTTAATTGGTTTAAATGCTTATGTAGAAAATTTCACTCTTACGCGAACTTTTTTGTGTTTTGTTGTCTCTACCTTCAGGTTCGGGCACTATTTGGTGACAATGGGAAACAAGTTGATGAAGCTGGACCATCCATACCAGTGCAGGTTTCTTTGTTTCTTTTTCTTTATTTTCACTTCATACTGTTTCGTAATTGTTTATTGATACTGGTTTGTGGGAATAAAAGGCATCAGGCAAATCAAACAAAATTGACATAATGAATACTGCAATTATGCTTGATCAGCAAACTTCTCATAGTTGAAACTAGAAGCTGGAATGTTGTTTATTGATACTCTTATTTATTTTGTTTATTAATGATTGTATCTTTAACTGGTTGGCTTGCTAATTGGAAATAAATATGAACACATTAATTATATGCCTCCTGTAATTGTAACGTGAATGTCCCAATGATGTAATTTGAGTTATATGTATTGTTATGCCTTCTTGTTATCAGCAGCATTTGAAATACTTTTAAGTTGGAATTTGGATTGATTTGTGGCATACTTTTGCTGTAAAAAGGTAAAACTAGAGCTTATAATTGCTTCCATATCTATCTGGGTACTAAACTTTTTGTATTTTGGTTGAGATTTCCTAATAATCTTTTGGCTTTTGTGCTTCTTTTCGGTGAAGGTTATTGGATTGAATAACGTACCATTGGCTGGTGATGAATTTGAGGTCGTTGCATCTCTTGATATTGCACGTGAGAAAGCAGAAGCTTGTGCAGAATCATTACGAAATGAGCGTATATCAGCCAAGGCTGGGGATGGGAAGGTTACGCTTTCTTCCTTGGCATCGGCTGTTTCAGCTGGAAAGCTGTCTGGGCTGGATTTGCACCAGCTGAATATTATAATGAAGGTGGATGTGCAGGTATACATTGTTTTTATGTGCCCTTAGCTTCTTAAATAAAAGAACTTGGTGGCCTTATTTTGTTCATGGTATTGTGAGCTTGAATTGTGATTGAGGCATGTTTGTTTTCACGATATTGGCTTCTTAAATTCAGACTTTAAAGTCTCTGGATGCTTGCATTAAATCCAGATATTAAATCCTGTCTCTAAACTAAATTATGCTGCTCATGACTAGGGATCAATTGAGGCTGTCAGACAAGCATTACAAGTGCTGCCTCAAGATAATGTGACCTTGAAGTTTCTATTGGAAGCAACAGGAGATATAAGCGCAAGTGATGTTGATCTTGCCGTAGCTAGTGAGGCTGTTATCCTAGGATTTAATGTAAAAATGCCAGGTCCTGTCAAAACCTATGCAGAAAAGAAAGGGGTTGAGATTCGGCTTTATAAGGTTATTTATGACCTTATAGATGACATGCGGAAAGCTATGGAAGGGCTTCTGGAACCTGTTGAGGTTAGTTTCAAATTTATTTGCTACTTAATCCCATCTTTACATGTATGTAGATACATATGCATGTGCATAAGCGTGTCTGGATGTGTGTTTTTTGAAGGCTGTCGCCCATTCTGGCTTTAACTGGAATTTTAGTGCTGGAGCTATAGTAGTTTTGTTTACTGCTTTGAATATGTGGCAATGGGTTTCTGTTCTGTTTCTTTTTTCTGTTTTTATTCTCGTATTTATGCATCACAAACTCCTTTAACAACGGGTATTATTGCATTCCAGTTAGATTTTTGCTCTGAATCCTCTTTATCTATGAGGCCATTTGCTAATTTCGCATAATCGTCTATTGAGATTTATACTACTGAAGATTCAGTGCTGAAAGCTGATGTTCATTGAGTAGGAGCAAGAAATGATTGGCTCAGCAGAAGTCAGGGCTGTATTTACAAGTGGCAGTGGTCGTGTTGCTGGGTGCATGGTGACAGATGGAAAGTTGACAAAAGGCTGTGGTGTAAGAGTTCTTCGAAAAGGAAAACGAGTCCATATCGGTGTTCTTGATTCCTTGAGAAGAGTTAAGGAAATTGTGAAAGAGGTAAGTTTTGAAGTTAAAAAGAGTAGGTATAAAGCCGGTGATATAACCTTTTTCTACATAACATATATTGAATGCCTGGCTACTTTATTGTTTCAGTATTTCTTTTATGTTTTAGCTTTGTTCAGCATCCATCTCTTCCTTTCCCTTTATGTCTGGATAACTCGTATCCTTATTGGCTTTCTTTGTAACACAAAGTCCTTTCAATTCACGTGCTTTTCTTCTGAAAACAGGTGGCCGCTGGACTAGAATGTGGTGTTGGTGTGGAAGACTACGATGATTGGGAGGAAGGAGATATTGTTGAAGCCTTCAACACTGTTCAAAGGAAACGAACCCTTGAAGAAGCATCGGCTTCAATGGAAGCAGCGTTGGAACAAGCAGGAGTAGCTTTTTAAAATGATCGATCAACAGTTTTCCAGGTGAAATTGAGCCATTCTGGGTCAACAGACGGAGGCACTTGAATGCATATGTACGCCAGTGTTTTTGGCTGGTGAAGAATGCTGATTCTGAATTTAAACTTTTCATAACGTCTACTTCAATACTTCCAAGTGCAGGGACCTCAGACCTGGAATCTAAGCTGACACTGACCTTGTACCATCTGTTGTATGTTATTTGTGCTGTACATAGTCATACATATATCAAATCTCAAGCTTCTTTCTGTAAAGAAAGAATAATGATCCAAGTTCAAATTGTGGAGCAGCATGTGAGAACGGTTGGTGGGAAGGAAGACCATCATTCTTTCTATGAAAATGATTGATTGTTCCTAACCCTCTTTTCTTTGGTAGCAAGGGAGAGGCGTTACTCTTTCTATTTTTTGAAAATTAATAGACTTCATTATAAAAATATATATACAATCTAGAGGACAAAAAAACTAGTATAATCTAAAGTATCTAGATTATAGAGATTTGTGGTTCATAGTAATCATCTATGTCTTGAGATCGAGGGAAACTTACGAGACTACTCTGACCAGTATTAATCCAATCTTTATATGTTCTTCATGCTATTTGTCAGATTTGTAGCCATTATTCTAGCTAATATAGCCAATCTGCAGTGTAGGAAAATGGCCTAAAAAACCATCTCATTATTTCTTCTTTCTTGTTTGAATACTTTGCAATTGCGCTCTTTCTACATGTAGTACGCAAGACTGTCCAACTTAACCTGATAGTTTTGACATCAGCCACATTATGCACTCTTAAGTTTTCCCAGCTAAGCAATAGTTTCACTCCAATAATCTATTTGTCGGGTCACGTTGATTATAATTTGCATTCGACCTCGGACTTATTTGGTATACCTGTATTTACTTATGAGGTGTTCCAAACTTTCCAATTCAACATTACATAACTTACAGTTCAAATTGTCAATGGAGAATCTAATTCTATCCCTTGTAAGCAACCCTTCATTGTTTTAGATCCATAAGATGAAAGCGTGAGTTGGATTAAGGGTTGCCTACTCTTGCCTTATGCTCTATGTAGTCTGTAACAGTGTTTTGCAAGCTTTTGTGTTGAATTTCCTTGAGTTATCTGCTAGCCATTGAATTTCATCATGCTCTCCTTCCTCACATCGAGGAAGCTCTTCTATGATGAGGTTGACACTTATACTATTGTGGAAGGGCCATATCCACTGATTATTTCGAATACGCATACTTACTTTAGTAGTTGGATTTACCACCAATTTTAAGGCCTGTACCTCCTCCACCTTATATAGGGGACCTTTACAGTCCCAGTTATCATATCAAAAAAAACGTGCTTTCTCCATTCCCAATCCTGTGGTACACCTGATTCTGCATCCATTATCTGGTCTCTAGAATTTCTTTGAAAGTGCTTGACATATCCTGCCTTAACTAAAAGATCTAGATACTCTTGTACTTAACGAATACATTGTGTATCCATTTCACCTATAAATCCTCCTTTATGTAGTACAACCACTATAAATTTCGCCCCTACTTACCCTATGATTCATCCTTGCAGAATGGATGCCCAATCTCATCTGTTGCTTAGGTATGCAAATTTTGTCCCAACTAATCTTCACTTTGCTTCTGCCTTGGTTTGAGTTGTTCCACAATAAATCCCTAAATCACCTGTTGATTTCCTTAAGGATACTTTTGAGAATGGATAAATGGTTGATCCACTAATTGGTAAAATTACTTAGTATTGTCTGAAGTAGGTATAGTCTGCCTCTATAACTAAGGAACTGATTGCTCCATTGGTTGATTATGCTATGAATTAAGTCTAACAGAGGTTTACAATCCACATCTCTAATTCTTCTTTGAAAATTGGTACCCCCAAGTATTTGAAGGGTAGTTGCCTTTGTGTTAAGCCCATCTTGATAGCTGTAAAAGCTACCTCTTTACTTGAGTTGCAAGATAAGTAGAAACAACTCTTCAAAGGGTTGCTTCTTGAACTTGAAATCTCTTGGAATTCCTTCATTACTTGCATGATTATATCAATCGAGTTTTTCTTAGCCTTACAAAACAATAGAAGGTCATCTGCAAAAGCTAGGTGTGTGAGCTTCATACCTTTACATATGCTATAGAGCTGAAACTTTGGGTGTCACCATATGGTATTCACAAGGTGAGTTGACAAAACCTCCATGCATAGGAAAAACAGGTAAAGGGATAATGGATCCTCTTGCCTCAAGCCCTTCCTTGCTTTAATAAGGTTTGTAGGTTCCCTATCCACCTAGATTGCGATAGAAGCAGTGTGCCATTCCTCAACCCATTTTCTAATCAGAGAAGGATAGCCGATTGCCTTCAATATTGTAAAAAGAACGTTCTGGTTGATTGAGTCATAGGCCTTTACAAGGTCCATCTTTATGGTATAATTCCTAATTCTCCTCTTAGAGTAATAGCCCTCTAACAGTTCTTGGCATAGTAAGATATTTGTTCTCAGTGATCTCCCTTTGATGAAAGCATTATGTTATGGGCTGATTAACGTCCCCAGACTCACTCTTATTCTATTTGCTAGGATCTTCGGTGATGGTTTTATATAGAAAATTACAGCAAACTATGGGCCTAAATTCTTCCATCTTTCTTGTATTTCTCTATTTGGGAATGAGGCAAATAAATGTTTTATTCCATTCCTTGAAGATTGCTCCTCTCTTATAGAACTTGTCCACTATTACTACCACTTATTCTCTTATGATATCCCAATGTTTTTTAAAGAATCTTCCATTATAATTATCCGGTCTTGGGGCTTTGTCGGGGTTCATTGAAATAATAGCATTATTGATTTCTTCCCTTGTTATTTCTCTACTAATACCACTTTGTCGTCTTCATTAAGTTGTTTAAGCCCTACTAGAACCTTTGCGGGTATATCTTTTACTGGCATTGTAGTCCCAAATTGTCAAGTAAAGCACTCTAAGGCAATCCTCTTCTTACTTTTGACGTCCTTATGGATCTGCCCCGTGTCATCTTCTAGCGTTCAGATATAATTCTTATTCCTTTTAGCTGAAATTGAGCTCATAAAATTCTTAGTACATTTCTCACCCTTCTTCATCCAAAGCATCCGAGATTTCTGTCTTAATAGAGTATTGGTACTATTTAACAATTGAGTATATTTTCTTATCAAGGTAGCTTCTTGTGTTCTTAGTTGCAAAACTTCTTGTCTATCCAATATTCTCTTATGACATTGTTTCAGCTCCTCCAGAGCATCAATTTGAGTTTTTAAGTCTGGTTGGACTGTTTTCTTGTTGAGCAATTTCAGTCGATACTGCAAGGCTCTGAGTCTCATGGTGATATGATATCCTTTTGATCCAGGTATGACCCCCTTGTATCTCCTCGATAAGTATGTTTATGAAGTTATGATTATCCATCAAGTGATTAAAGATCCTAAATGGGGTCTTCCTATTCCTATCACCTATTAACAATTCCACTACTATTGGACTGTAATCCGATACAGTTAGATCATCAAACAAAGCGCTACTTGTTGGGTAAGTCTCTATCCTCTTCTTATTAACCATACATCGGTCCAATTTTTTCAGCAAAAACCACTTTCCAATTGCTTATTGGTTTAAGAATAAGAGTTACCATACCATTTCAGATAAGCCAAAACTGTTCTCTCCACCACCTCCTGAATTTCTCGACAATCGACTTGGTTCCAATTTCTCCCACTCTTTGCTTCTTTGGACTTGAGAATACAATTATAATCACCTAAAATCATCCATGGCAAGCTCATGAGATGACCAGTGTTCTCCAGTTCTTATTAAGCTTGTGGTCTTTAGAACTTATGATTGGCTGCATACAACATTATAATGGCAATCTTAGTCGTAGTAGTTTTAAACAAGACGTCACAATGGATCAACTAATCTGTTCCAATAAGTTGCACTACATCCACTGTCTCAGGATTAAAGCCTATGACCACTCTTCCATTGAAATGAACAGCAAGATTGCTTAGTACCCTCCATCCTTTGTCTAGGAACCATAAACTCTTCTCCATCTTTATTTTGGTTTCCAATAAACTAACAAAATCTAATTTTCTATTCTTGATAAACTCCTGAACCGTAAATTGTTTATTCAGGCTATTAAGGCCTCTAACATTCCATACAGTAGTAACCTTAAACATTTTTTCTTTTTTACCGACCCTTGTTCTCTTATACTTCCTATGCAACCCAGGGTTATACTTATTCGGTCACTTTTGGTACCAAAAATTTCCCCTCTTTTCATATCCGAAGTGCCAGTAGTCCCTTCTATTTGTCCTGCTTTATTGCTTGGTAGATTATTCGGTGCCAGACTCATCACCAGCTGCCCATCCCCAGATCCTTGAGTATCCCCATTGGTACTCCATTCGCCGCCATATGATGATCCGCCTGAGTCTTTTCCAATAGTCCATGTCCTATCTCATGATTCTCTTTTGAAGATAGGTTATGTGAAACCTGCACTTCAAGAGATGGCCCTCCATCAGCTCAGAGATCCTTCTCTTAGTTTGGGTTTGCCGCATTCATCTGTTGTCCCTCCTGCTTTTCTTTCCTTTTTTCCAAACCTGCTTCTCTTTTTTCATCTTCGGTTTCCACATAGATGTTACCCTAATGAAATCCTTTACAAGGTCTCCATTCTTATTAAGCTTCATGATTTTTAGAGTATCCAGTAACTTCCTTGATATATCCACGTCAATACAAACTCTAGCAAACCCAATCCACTTCATTAATGCAATATTCTTATCAAGTCCTAAAGGTTTGTTATCTTGTTAGCAATATAACTCATCCGTTCCATAGACAATACTCCAATGGAACTTTGTGAATATTTACCCATAATGGTTAGGAAGTAATCATGTTTCTGTTCAAGGTAACTCCAGGTTGCCACTTCTTAGTCAGTATTGGATGCCCCATTATGTGCCAAGGCCCAGCTTCCAACACTTTCTGTGCATTCTCTTCAGTGTTGAATTGGAAGATAGTTCATCTTCATTTTCCATCATATTTACCAATCCCTTAGGCCTTCATATAACATTAGCCCACTTATTAACAACTGGAAAAACTAACCGCTTCTCCTGAAAAATCCCATAAGAGAGGTTCGTCACTTTTGAGCACTTTACCGTAACACCTCATGTTGGGGTCGGGTCTGGTATCGAATCTCAAAATGTCCAAACGGGGCAATCGGGAGAGATTATGCGAGAGACACCTTGAAACCTCCCCACTGGTAAGAAATTCCAGTGTTAGCATTGGCGGGTCGCCGCGGTGAAAGTCTGGCTTTGTCGCGGTGAAGTCTCCTCACATGCAGTTCACTGCGGCGAAAGTTTTGGCTTCGCCGCGGTGAAGTTCCACACTCTAGTGCACCCACCTTTGGGAAAGGTTCACTGCGGCGTACTCTGGGCCTCGCTGCAGCAAAGCCTTCGAACAAAACCCAACCCACCAGTATTCAACAATACAAACATACATACCTTTCTTTTAATACCATACAATATCATATCCCATTACTAATAACAATTTCCAATCTCAACTAAGAAGATAAACATGAATATACATAAAAGATCTTTTTCAATTCTTGATTCCATTACAAAGCAAGAGAGTTTGAAAAACTTTATTTACTTAACAAAAGCCACACCGCTGGCTTATTACAGAATACAAAATGCACTTGATACAATTGAATGCTTATGCTTAATACGATTCTAAATACCAAAAGTCTTTGAACTAACTTAATTACTAAATATAGCTATCTTGGAGTTGTCAAATGTCTTGCAAGGTTCATAATTCTCTTGTTCTACTTTTTCTTCACCTGCGGGGTGGGAGGTAATAGGGTGAGCTGCGAAGCTCAATGACTTATACATTTATAGCCATTGGCAACGAATCACACAAACAAACATGCATATACTTCATATATTCATATATGTCTATATCTCATTAGGCTAGCAATTCAATCATTCACAATTCAAAGTTCAAAATATCATCACATAAAACATGTCAAGTGTAGTTAATCATCAAAACATAACACTCAATCTTGCAACATAACTTGACAAGTCAAAATGCAAATGCACAAACAAATGACTCGAGAGTCCCGTGAAACAAAACGGATAAACTGAAGTTTATACCGTGAACAAAACGAGTCCGATTTTTCAGGATCTCATGGCCTCAAGCGGACAGTCGGCAGAAGGTTATACGTCGATGTGCATGTGACTAATGAAACGTTCCTCTCTTGCCCAAACACAATCAAATTTATGCTCAATTCATTTCTATACGTTTTCATATTCTCATGCTTCTTATGCTTTCTCAGCTTTTCACTTATACATAGTGCCATGAAATTTTTCAAGGCATAATATGATCACAATCACAATGCATTTTCACAATTTTCATAATTCAAAACAAGTAATTTAACACACAGCATACAAGCAAGCATGACAATTTGCCCATATTATACAACAACTATAAATATATTACCCACCTAATTTCGCTTGACAATCCAAATTTAATGTTGTCTTTCCTCTTGCTCTTGGATTGGGCTTGCTTGGTTTCCTATAACAAACCAAGTTCTCATTCAAACAATGTTCAAAGGAAATTCGTAAGACTTCAATAATCAAAATGCTAAAATTGACTATAACCTTTTCAAAACCTAAACTTTCGGGTCAATTTTCCCATGTTCGTTATGATTATGTAAATGAAAAAATTTGGTAACACTTCCTTCTATAACAATTCTCTTCATTGTCTTAAGTTTCCAATGACACCAAAATCATTCGATTTGGTTCAGAAATACGAAAGTTATACTTCAAACATGCTAGGATTGCTCTTATTCCATCCAAAACTTGATATCCTTATAGACTGAATTTAAACTTCATTTCTTCACAAAACTTGTATCCTTATATCTCTAGTTTATTCCAAATTAAAAATTACTTCATTTGGACATTTATAGAAAAAGTTATGCTCAAAATACTGAAGTATGTCTGTGTAAAAAAATAGAGCTCGCCGCGATGAAATCAAAAGTTCGCCGTGGCGAAGATGTTGCAGTTCGTTGCGGCGAGCTTTCCCAGAAACCCAAACTGAAGACATTTTTCGACATTCCTCATCTATTTACTTCCCATCTTTCAAATATAACCCATCTTAACCTTAAAACATCTCTTCTACTTCATTTCCAAGCTCATTTCAATCCAATATCACTAACAATTACATCAACATCTATCTTTGATCCTTAACACTAAAAGATTAAAACATTACTCAAACCATTCATCAACAACTTCCTACACACATTCAACATCATTTTCACTTCTAACTATCATTAAACATGGTTAATCCAACAAATCAAGAGTAGAAGAATGCTTACACTTACTTGTCTATCCAAAGCTTCTTTAATCACCATGAACCATAGCTTAGAAATCCCTAAAAATCAAAATGATTCTTTAGTTCTTCATTTCATCCAACACAAACCCATTGCTCTAATCC
>JANTNU010000002.1:38440630-38451330 GCA_024752395.1 Erythroxylum havanense
TAGCTTCAAATGTAAAGTTTGTTCTTCATCTAAGCACATTAGAAGAAGTCAATAAAATATGCCATTGCCATTGCCATTGCCATAGCCAGACTTTAAAACCAAAAAGATGTGAGCTCACAGAATCCGAGAGAAGGCGTTCCTGTTCTCCTTAAGAGTCCACTGGTCCTCTGCGCCAGATGCATAGTAATCAAAAACCATCTTGGGCAATTTCTGCCTAGCAATTTCTTCGTATTCCATCACATTAGTGATCTCCATCTTGTCAAACTGAACTTCGTTGCTGTTCCATAAAATTTCGACAATTGATAATGGTCATATTAAATCAAAAGTAAGACCTACGTATGAATCATCCGCGCGATAGCAATCATCGATCTCACTTGAGAACAAATAAAATTAACTTAAAAGATTGAATCTTTTAAGACAAATCAGAAGGAAAGATCAAAATAAGTAATTGCAAAGAAAGCCGAATCCATCTATGCCCGGAAGCAAGTCCAGAAACCAAATAATTTACAAGTCGTTCGGATAACTCAAAAGAACACACAAACTCTCACCGATGGAGGTGTTTTTCCTATTTGTCTTCTGAAGGAACATCAGACGATAACTTAGATTTCTGAGTTTCAGAACAACACAGATATACAACAGGCTAAGCCTGAAACTATATACAACGTGGCAAAATAGAATCTTGATTCATGTTCAGTAGAAGATAACAGAAGTTGGGACATTTTAGACATAAATTTAGATAACTGATATTTCATCAAATTGAAGAAAAAAGTTGATAGACACAAAGAAGATGAATTAGCATAGGAGCGTATGGCAGAAAAGAGAACAGACCTTGAACCACTCTATCACTAGAGAGACAGAGAGAATATTGAGGAATGGGAAAACTGAGTACAGATAACGTTGGTCGAGAGAGAATGAGCTCACAAGTGCTCAACGTAAACTTATGGAAACAAACAAACTTGGCATGGTGCAGAACAGAGAGAAATAGCTAAAGAAATGGTAGATAGAGACAAACGTGGTGGGGGAGCTAGTGTTCCTGAGATTAGACTTCAAACTGTGGATTGGTTTTCCAAGGTGTGCATCTCTACCCATGTCTGCGTCATCAAAAACCCTTTTTTTGTGGAGTGTATTTTCTTTGAATTATTATCACAATCCATGCTCAATCCTCATCAGTCATTCCCATGATCCTCCGATCTTCGTCTTTGATATCATCATAGTTTGTATTACTATTACATTAGTTTATATCCGTGTTTATTGATGTTATGTACTTTTTGGGAGTCGGATCATTTTTTATAATTTAAGAGTAAAATTGTATATTATCAGATTTTTTTAGATTTTATTTTATTACAAAATTTCGGACCGAATATGATGACAACGGTTATTAAAAAACAAAAGAAACAAAACTGTGTAATGTTAAATCTTCCAGGCTTTGTATACCCATTATAAGTTTCGAAGTTATGGCTGGATTGAGATCTTCGTTGACATTATTGTATCATCATGAGCTTTGGCTGGCCAACATGCAATAGACATTATTTTTATGTCTGCGTCCACTCATTGATTGGTTTGTAGTTCGTACTATTCACAGGGACGTGATGGGTTTGGAGATTGCGGCGGGAGTCTTAACTCTTATGTTTTGACGAAGAGACTTTTGTTGGACTAGTCTACGGTGGTTCATGTCACAAACTTCAAAGGAGATAAGAGAGACAGCTACGCCTTTCCCATAAATCAGTTCCTCTTTAGTTCCAGTTATTAATTTCACAAAATTAAAAGAATTGGTAGAGTGAACGTCAAGCAAAAGAGACGTCAAGGAGGGAAAAATGATAGTTCTTTAAGGAGAAACCTACCCTTCCATGGTAAAAGGTACAAAATAGCATCTTTGCTTTTCTTTCTGTTGGTACTTGAAATCTCCTTCAAGCCAAACAGAGAATCTGATAACTTTTCTAGAGACTTTCATTGATGGATCATCAGAAGCCTCCTTTTTTTACTTTTCTCTTTTCTACCACACGTCAATATCACAAACAATGCAGAAAGAAAGAAACAAGACAACTTCTTATTTGGCACGAGTAGATCCTGTACTTTGCAGTTGCAGACTACCAGGGAAATAGCACCACAAATCCTCTGTCCAAATAACCCTGTCTTATCCTCTGTCCATTGCATCTTGGCCTTCCATTTATATGGGCCCATATAAATGGAAGGCCAAGATGTAATGAACAGGGGATAGGACAGGGTTATTTGGACAAAGGATCAGCCCCGAGAAATAGCCACATTAAGGAAGCAAAAGTGGTGAACTTTTCAGCTTTTTTTTTTTTTTACTACAATGTGCCAAAGAGAAATGCAGGCAAGAAAAGGCAAAAGTACATGAAAAAAGCATATTGAAATATGCACGGTGGAACTATTGAGTTTACAATGTTGTTATGGTACCATTGTTGGTGAATTCCCATCCCTTTGGACTCATCAGGGTTCTTCTCAGGACATAAGCTTTTGGTTCCTTTACCTTCAACACAAGAAATACTTTGCTCTCCATCAGTATTCAAACATGTAGGGATCTCTAAGTCTGAGTACACAGAAAAGTTGTCCATCTTAAGTGTTTTGTTGCTTGTACATAGTCCACTGTTTCCTTTAACAACTAACCTTTTGCCAAGCCTTTGAACAAAATCATCAGGGAGTAGTAGTTCTCCACTCAGCAGATTATGACTCAAGTTTAGGTGATCAAGATTTGGAAGAGAGCCTAAGTCGGAGGGAACTGTCCCAGTGAGATTGTTGTTGTCTAAAGACAGAGCAGTGAGGGTTTTCAGGGAAGAGAAAAGACTGGGTATAGAACCTTTTAATCCACATCCTGACAAGCTTATTGATTTCAGGTTTTTAAGGGTCTTCATAAACAAAGGTATCTCTGTGTTCAAAGGGTTGTCATCAACTATTAAGTACTGAAGCTGCTCTAAACCTGAAAGCGTTATTGGCAATGGTCCATTTAGAAAATTGTAGCTCAAATCAAACAAAACTAACCTCTTCAAATCGCCCAACTCTGAAGGTATCGCTCCAAGAAGCTTGTTGGAGCCCAGATCAATCTTTTGGAGAATTTGAAGCTGCCCCAAAGAACCAGGAACATTGCCTTGAAGGCCATTCTCGCTTAGGTCCAAAATCGTCAAACTCTTTAGATTTCCAATCGTTTCAGGAATTTCACCCCTTAGATTGTTGTAACTCAGATCCAGTTGCTCTAGACCCACCAATCTGCCAATCCCAGAAGGTATATTCCCTTGCAGATTATTCTGAGAAAGACTAAGGACTTTGATTCTGGAAACATTTGTAAAATTTGAAGGTATCTCTCCAGATAGAGCTGGATTGGAATCAAGCACCAAATGCTCTATTGAAGAAAAAGCTCCAAAAAGATTGGCTGAAAGAACAACTCTTGAAGTTACGAAACAGCTGAAAATGGAGAGACTTTTCAGGTAAGGAAGTTTCTGCAGGGATTTTGATAGGCTAGCAGATGACTTGCAAGGAGGGCTACTGATATCAGGACCAATGTGAATCTTAGTGACATGAAAGATGGGAGGATCTTCTTCACCAATCTCACATTGGATACCAGGCCATGGTGTGTTAGTGCATGGCTGTGGATGTGCTTGAGCAAAGTCAGGATCATCCAAAAGCTCTTCTAAAACCTCAAACAACCCCAAAAGCTCGTTCATTTCCATATTCATGTCACTCCCATCTGAGTTTCTTGATAATGCAGTCACCTCACCTCCGAGAACAAGGAGTCCAACAAAGTAGATGTACATGGAAGTAGCCATAAGTTGGAGAGATGCCCAAGAGAAACAAGAAGGAATCAAATGGAAATCGATTCCTGCATTCACCCACCTACATCTTAAAGGACGTAGGTGCGGATATTTGTTAATAAAGCTGCACGGAATCTTAGTTGTCGTCTCTGCGTCCTCCATAAATTGACACTTGACAGTTTGTAAGAATGATGGTGTTCCAGTTTTGCATGAGAAAAGAAAGTGAAAAAAGTTGGATAATAGAACAAAAGTAGTAACTCGACAGAGAAAGAAGAACATGTCAGAATGGTCAAATTGAGCATTCAATGCCAAAAGGGAAATCATGATGGGACGTTACTCTAACTCAGTATCTTCCATGAAATTGACATCAACACGCGACGCAGCAATTCGAATGGAACTGCTCAATGGTTTGCCGGAATCTTTTGGCTGTGGACAAGCTAGTTAACAACAAAAGTGAGGTGCTCCGAAGAACCTTGCCATTACTTATTAATATTAATATTTTATATTAATATTAATATTTTATATAATATTAATATTAATATTTTATATAATATTAATATTACATATATATCAATGATATTAAAATATAACTCAACTAATTAAACTTAATTTTAATTAATAATTTAATACAATTATAATAAAATTTTAATTTAATTTAAATAGTTGGAGTTAAACTTAAGAGTTAAGTACTTAAGTTCAATCATTATGACATTAATGTTTTATTGGTTCAAATATAATGTTTTAAACAAAAATTCCTAGACCTCACATCGCAGTGAGATTTATACTGAATGTTGTTATTGGATATGAGTCCCTCAAATGAAGGGATACTAATTTTTTCAACAAATGCGGCACCGACTTCAATGCCGTATTAGTTGAAAGAATGGAAGGAAGACAGCTACACTCATGCGGTGAAGTGTCTATATAAAGCACTCTTTGTTTCATACAACAATGAAAAAAATGCAAAGGAAAATCATAGCAAAACAATAAGTTAGGAAAGATTTTCTTAAATGAATGATGGGTGATAAAATAGTGAGGTTATTATTTTTAGGTTGAGAAACATCTTATGAGTCACTATTTTGATTTTATCTCTGTATATCTACTATTTGTAATAATGAAAGAATTATTTTGAGTTTTATCTGTAGACGTAACCCAAAATTAAGAATGAACAACGTTAAATATTTTGTGTTCATTTTGTTCATTTTATTTTTCCTTTTCAAAAATAGTTTCGCTGCTCCCAACAAGTGGTATCAGAGCCGTGTTTTCATTGAAGATAGTTTTTGAAAAGAAGCACGTCACAAAGAAGATAAAATTACAACAAATTTTTTGACGTGATCCGTTCGAAAAGTTGACATAAAATAGAAAGGTGATGAACTTTAAAGTTTTTTTAAGAAATTTGCAAGGTGACGACATTTTAGCAATAGTAACTGGATCCTGCGGTATTATTTACGATACTATTCATAAGTTACTATTTACCGAGTCCCTCGGAACTATTCCAGTGGGGTCTGACGATACTATTCCGATGAGCACTATTCACAAGTTATTATTTACTAGGTCCCGTGATGAAAATTTAGAAGATATCTTTTTTGTCAAATTTTGACGTCCTAATTCTATCTTTGGGGTCAATTTTCTCAAATTTGGGTTAATTTGGCAAATAGAGGTGAAAACAAGCAAAATGACCAACACGGTATTAACTACCGTATATGGCGAACCAAGATGAAGGATCTCTTGATGATTACAAAGATACACTTGTTGGTATTTTCGACAACTAAACTGAAGCAGATGTTCAACGAAGATTGGGAGTTTGAGCATGAACAAGCATGTGGTTATATTCAACAGTTTGTTGATGATAGTATAATCACATTTGTAATTAGACTCATACAAGAACGCTGTGGAATAAGCTAGAGCAATTGTATGCTTCAAAGACTGGCAATAACAAATTGTTTCATCTAACAAAATTGATGCAGGTAAAATACCAGGAGGGTACTTCTATAGCTAATCATTTAAACAATATGGAATGAGGTTGATCAGTTATCAAAGATGAGCATAAAATTTAACAGGTAATTGCTCTAATGGTGCTAGCTTCGTTACCAGAGTCTTGGGAGACTTTGAAGGTATCTTTGATAAATACTGCACCAAATGACGTATTAAATATAGAGTCTGTTCAAAACAGTATACTAAATGAAGAGATGAGACGTAAATCATAGTATGCAACCTCTTCATCACATTCAATTGTTCTACTTACAGAAAATAAAAGAAGGAGTCAATCTAGAGGACCAAAGTCCATAGACAAGAGCAGACGAAAATCAAACAGATATATAAATGTGGAATGTCATAAATGCAAGAAGAAAGGCCACATCTAGAAATTTTGCCGAAAGTTGAAGAAGGAAAAAGACAAAGTTATTAATAAAGAAGAAAGCAGCGATGATGAACAAAGTAACATTGTTGATGTATTAAACTTTGTTATTGATACAGAGATAGTCAGTCTGGTGTCGCAAGAAAGAATTTAGATAGTTGACAGTAGAGCTACTGTTCATATTACATCTCACAAATAAATTTTCTCATCTTACACACCTGGGAATTATGGAGTTGTTAAGATGGCAAATGAAAATTTGTCAAATGTTGTTGGCAAAGGAGATGTTTCTTTAGAAATAGCAAATGATTCAAGGCTGTCGCTGAAAGATGTCAGGTACATTTTTTATATGTGTCTGAACTTGATTTCTGTAAACAGGCTAGATGTGAAGGTTTCCGAAATACTTTTGAAAACGAAAAATAGAAGCTTACTAAGAGCTCCTTAGTAGTGGCCAAAGGTCAGAACCAAAGGTCAAAAGCATTTAAGATTATATATGATGCAGGCAAAGCTCTCCAGTGATGTTGTCAATACAGTAGAAAATGATAATAAGTTGATTTGTGGCATAAAAGATTAGGCTACATTGGTAAGAAATAGATGACTCAGCTTGTAAAAAGAAATATGCTCTCTGGTCTAAATCAGATAGATAAAAAGAAATCTGCAGATTGTCTAGCAGGAAAACAAAACAGGGTTTCTTTCCAGAGTTCTCCTCCATCCAGAGTGAAAAATGCTCTAGATTTGATTCACTCAAATTTGTGCGGACCATTATCAAAGTCACTTGGTAACGTATAGTACTTTGCAACTTTTATTGATGATCATTCCAGGAAAATGTGGGCCTATACTCTAAAGACTAAAGATCAAGTGCTAGATGTGTTCAAACAACTTCACGTCTCAGTTGAGAGTTAAGCTGGGAAGAAACTGAAGTGCATTCGGACAGACAACAGCAAAGAGTACATCAAATTATTTGATGTTTACTATAAGAGCATGATATTCAACATTAAATGATACCACCAACAACACCGCAATTGAATGGCATAGCTGAGAGGATGAACAGGACTTTGATGGAAAGAGTCAGATGTTTACTTTCACATTCAAAGTTGCCTCAGGCATTTTGGGGTGAAGCTTTACTTGCAGTTATTTATGCATTAAATCATTCACTATGTGTTCCTCTCCAGTATGAAATTTCAGAAAAGGTGTGGTCAAGAAAGGTTGTTTCCTGTGATCATTTACGGGTCTTTGGTTGCAAGGCCTTTATCCATATTCCTAAAGATGAAAGGAATAAGCTTGATGTCAAGACACGACCGTGTGTATTCATTGGCTATGGCCAAGATTGATTTGACTATAGATTTTATGATCCGGTGTAGAAAAGACTTATTAGGAGTCATGATGTTATGTTTGTTGAAGATCAAACTATTGAAGATATCAACACAGCGGAAAAGGAAGTTCCAAGCTCTGATGATGACTCGACAAGCTTCTGAGCGAATCCTCCGATAGTGGTACCTAGACAAGTTGGAGATGAAGTGTAGAATAATTAGCTAGAAGCTGATAAAGCATATGCCTTCAATGAAGTTGAACCAGAGGATGATGATGGTGTTCACATTCAACTTTGATGAAGCCATAAATGATGAACACAAGAAGAAATAGAAAGAAGTCATGAAAGATGAAATGAAATCCTTGCATGAGAATAAAACATTCAAGTTGGTGAAGTTGCCCGAAGGCAAAAAAGCGTTGAAAAATAAATGAGTGTTCAAATCAAGCATGAAGAAAACAAAAGCTATCCTCGATTCAAAGTAAGATTAGTAGTCAAAGGATTCAACCAAAAGAAGGGTATTGACTTTGACGAGATATTTTCACCGGTGGTAAAAATGACATCCATACGTACAGTACTAGGGCTAGCCGCAAGTTTTAATTTGTAGTTTAAACAAATGGATGTCAAAATTGCCTTCCTAAATGGGGATTTAGAAGAAGAGATATGCATGGAGAAGTCAGAGGGTGTTGTAAAAAAGGGGAGAGAAGACTATGTTTGTAGACTAAAGAAGAGTCTACATGGTCTAAAACAGACACTAAGACAGTGGTATAAGAAGTTCGAGTCTGTTACAAGAAGACTACTTCAGATCACTGTGTATTTATAAAGAAATTCTCTGATGATGATTTCATTATTTTATTGCTCTATATGGATGATATGTTGATTGTTGGTAAGAATATTTCTAGAATCAACAATCTGAAGAAACAAATGGATAAATCTTTTGCCATGAAAGACTTGGGATCAGCAAAGCATATTCTTTGCATGTAGATTATCAGAAATAGAAGTTCCAAGAAACTATGGTTGTCACAAGAAAAGTAAAGTACTTCGGAGATTCAAATTGGACAAAGCTAAAGCAAATAATTGTCCTTTTGCTAATCACTTTAAATTGAATTCTAGAGAATGCCTTTCTACAGATGAAGAGAAGGAAGAAGTGTCCAAAATTTCATATGTTTCAGCAGTTGAAAGTTTGATGTATGTCATGGTTTGTACATGACTAGATATTGCTCATGCAGTGGAAGTTGTGAGTCGTTTCCTTTCAATTCTTAGAAAGGAACATTGGGCTACAATCAAGTGAATTCTCAGGCATCTTCGAGGGTAATCAAAAAATATGCTTATGTTTTGAAAGAGTAGAACTTGTGTTAGCTAGTTACACAGATGCAGATATGGCTGGAGATATTGACTTGAGAAAATCTACATCAGGTTACTTGATTACTTTTGTAAGGGGAGTTGTGACATGGTAGTCAAAGTTATAGAAGTGTGTTGTACTTTTTACAACTGAAGCAGGGTTTATTGCAGCAATGACAGCCTGTAAGGAGTTGCTATGGATGAAGAAGTTCTTTAATGAACTTGGCATTAAGCAAGAACAGTATCAGCTGTTTTGTGACAGTCAGAGTGCTATTCATCTTGATAAGAATGCCTCTTTTCACTTACGATCAAAACACATTGATATGAGATATCACTGAATCAGAGATGTAATGAAAACGAAACAATTACAATTAGAAAAAGATCCATACTGATGAAAATGGATCAAATATGTTAACCAAGATTCTACCAAAAGGCAAGTTCGAGTATTGTTGATCAGTAGCAAGCATGATAGAGCCGTTCATATCATTGGGAGGAGCAAATTTGTTAGACACAGGTCCTTCACATAGAGGGACATCAAGTTTTTCAACAAATGTGGCACTGATTTTGGTGCCACTTAGTTGAAAGAATGGAAAGAAGACAACTACCTTTACAGCTATTTCATGCAGTGAAATGCCTATGTAAGGCACTCTCTGCTTCATACAACAATGGAAAAAATATAGAGGAAAACCAAAGCAAAACAATGCTCTGAAGTTCAGAAAGGTTTTCTTAAAGGGTTGGTGAGTGATAAAATAGTGAGGTTACTATTTTTAGGTTGGGAAACACCTTGTGAGCTACTATTTTGGTTTTATCTCTTTATACCTACGTTTTGTAATAGTGGAAGAATTATTCTGAGTTTTATCCATGGGCGTAGTCCAAAATTAAAGGTGAATCACATAAAATATTTTGTGTTCATTTTACTCATTTTATTTTTTCTTTTAAAAAATATACCCGTTGTGCCCAACAGTTATTGTGATTTATATATAAAGAAACTACCACAATAATAACAGTTTAATAAAAATTTCACTTAAACATGAGATTTTTTAATACTACACAGCCTTATCGTTAAACAATAGCTTGAATGTCATGCCTTTAGGCTACAAATAACTCATGAACTCAAGCTCTGAGAAAATTAGAAAGAAACAAGAACAAAGATAGCGCACAAACTACACATGCATACATATCTAAATCACATTTAGGTAGTTTAAGACATTTCTTTCTCCACCAATCAATGAATTCAAAGTCTCTTTAAAAATATGCCATACCTTGATCTAGCCTCTCTATAACATCTCGTTACTGATATGAGGGGCATATTGGTAATTCGGATAAATAGGACTGAATGCATGCATATTATTGAGCTGCATATGCATTATAGCCTCTATATTTATTGATAAATGCTTAATTATTGCACAAGCATATGTATGTACATACATGTATGACATTTCCCGATTTGATTGTGTAAATTGGATGAATTAGGTGATAATTGTACAGGTTATGATTTGATTAGAAAATTGGAGTAAAAATTGAATTTAGGGGTTTGAGAATTGAAATTGGAGTATAGGATTATGTATTTTCTAATTTTAGAGATTTATAGGAATTTTTCCGAAATTTTCAGAGTTATAGAGCCGGACCGAAAAAATAGCATAATGACTGATAAATTAGATTACGGTTCCGAAATTGATTGACAATTAGTATGAGATAATTAGAATTATGATTTTAGGATTTATTATTCAGAGTCATTGCGAAATTGGGAGAAAAATTGAATAAGAATTGGATTTTTAGACCCTAAAAGTTAGGCATATGGCATAAGAATTTTCAAACATGCCCTTAGCTTTAAAATCCTTATATAAAAACCCTAACCCTTTGAATTTTGGCTTCCCACGATCTTCTTTGTCTTTGGAAGAATTTTCTTCTCTCATCTTCTTCGTGGATTTCTTCT
>JANTNU010000002.1:38461170-38474033 GCA_024752395.1 Erythroxylum havanense
ATTTTAAAATTAAATTATTTATCAATAAATGAATATACATTTAAAAATATTTTATTTATTTTAACAAAATATAATAACTTTATTATTAATATTTATTTATATAGGATTGAAATATAATTATTTACTTGATTAACTAATACAATTAATTTTTATCTTTTATTTTTAATAAAACTTTATTTTTTATTTAGTAAAATTGATATGAAAATTTTTGTTAAATCTATATTTTATTTGGACCCTTCTATTTTAAATTTCTGACTTCGTCACTGGCTCCAGCTCATTGTACGCGAATCAACGTTATTTGATGATACCTGCAATCCTTTGGGAAGAGGAAACTCTGCATCCTTTAAACCACTCCAACCACCACCAAGATGTCTTGAACAAGTTTATGGTGATTTGAAAAAAAAATACCTTAAACAACTGAAGTCTTAGAAAATACTTGGTATAACTTAAGTCTTTTAACTTCTAATCTAAAGTTATCATGACTTACTCAATTACGCCTTCACTGGTTCTAATAATCACCACATCATCAATATAAATCAGTTTAGCCAAAAATTCAGGTTCTAGTAAACAAGCAATTATCATTCCTTGACTAAATGAATTTTAAGAAAAATAAAAATTTGTTAAACTTGAAATTCTATTATAACCTTTTCAAAAGATGCACATCGAGTTTGTATTGGCCTTTCCATATACTTTAGATGGCAAAATATACACTTCTTCTGAAAAATCACGAAGGAAGACATTATTAAAGTCAAGCTATCAAATAGGCCACTATATTATTTTAGAAGAGGAAGAAAAAATTGGAATTTTCATGTTTGGAATCATAAACAAAGACAAATTATTATTCTGTTATGCAATACAATCAAAAGAAAATACATTTTCATGAAATACAAGATCTCTATTGATAAAAAAAACTATTATTCTATGAATCATACAACTTATATCTCTTTTGAATCCTTGGGTAACATAAAAATGCACCTTATAGACTGAGCCTTAAATTTGTCTTTGTAAGGTAAAATATTAGTAGCAAAACAAAGACTTTATCCTACTAATATCTCAAAAAGGGTATTCAAAATGTAATTAGCAATAAGATTACACTCAAACTAGAAAAGTCTTTCGTATTTTTAATTCAAGCATTAAAGGTCTAACAACTTTGAGCAAATTTTTATGTTTCTTGTCTACTTTAAAATTATGATACAGTGTATATACATAGGTTCTTTGATGAAGAATACCTTTACCTCTAAAAAACTTACTATAATGCGTCTACATGAACTAAGCCAAAACAATTATGAGAACTTATATGGCTATCTTTAAAAACTTGTCTAATTTGCTTTACCAAAGGACAAATATGACAAAAGTAAATTTGTTTTAAATAAGCTTCCTTCAAGGTGTTTGTCCTAACCTAGAACGTCATGAACCAGATTTTACATTTAAATTGATCTATTTAAGACTATAGATCACTCATTTTATTATATTTTATTTTCTCAACTTTGTTTATATGAGGTATATATTAGAATAAAGAGTATTGTTTACATGGAAATTATTGAGAACATCAAATATAAAATGTTGAGAAAAACTTAATCACATTTAACCTATACAACCTCTCTTTTTTGTGCCTAATAGCTAAGACTCTTCTATTCTCAAAATCCTAAAATAATTAAAGATTAGAACAAAAGACTAGTGTTAGATTTTAGTCATTTATCAACTTACAAACTGAAAGTAAGTTAAACATGAAGATGGAACAAATAAAACATCTTTTAATATAATTTTTGGCACAAAGTCTATGTTTCCAACTTATTTAAGTTTATTAGAGGTGCTATCAGGAAGAAAATAGTCAAAGGCTTAGGAAACAAATGTAAGTTGTAAAAAAATGGTTGAATTTAGACATATAATCGGTGGGCCTGATGTCTATAACTTATGAACCTATCCTTTTTTTTTTTTGGGAAATGAAAGATAAATTGCTATAGATGGAACTATTTACAACTTTACAAAAGAGTACTAAGATAATCACTTAATTATTCTAATGGAAGACTAGAGCTAAAGGAGATGCCGACAAAAGAGACAAGAATAACAATAAGAAGCATTAAATATTAAAGTTTCCAAGAATGCTTGAAATCTGAGGTGAGTAGTCCGTGAATCCTTGGCCAAAAGACATTCTCTTATATGATTGACAAGCTTATTTGCTAGGGTGTATTTCTCAATTTTGGTTGCAGTCCTTCCATAAACTATAGATAGCCAGTGAAAAGGCAATAGAGAAAAGAGTAACATTAGGAGCATCGTTCTTCGATTTGTTAATGACCCATGTCAATATAGAATCCCAATCATATTGGTCACAAGGTGACGATAGTAGGTGCAAAACACAACTCCAGATGGCTTTTAAATAACAACATTGAAACATAAATGAGTTTGATCTTCAGGTGCTAAGCTGTAGAGAACACATAAGTCAGCAGCTTTGCCATTCCATTGATGCACAATAAGGAGTTGATATTTTTGAGAACGAGCCAAGTGATGAAGGCTGTGTTAGATAGGACACATAGTGTTGTGTCATATAAGACAAAACTATGGTACTACCAGTGAACTAGGAGAAATGAGTCGGTAGCAAGATTATGAACCTATCCTTACATTACTAGCACAATAAATACTAGAAGGACTCCCTATTATTTTGATGTTTTATATGTATCTCTCTCTTTCCTTTCAACATTTTCACAATGTCCACCATTTATTCACAAAATCTATTGTCTTCTATCTTTTCACTTGTATTAAAAGGTGTTTCTTTTTTAATATCTATCGTGAGGGTAACCGGTGTGTTGATCTCCTTGCCTCTCTTGCAGTTGTTTCTCGACACGGTTTTAGTCCATACAGGATCCACCGTTGCGTCTTCGCAACGTTTTACTTCACGATGTGACTGGGGTGACTCACCCTCGCGGCTTGCCTGATGTAATTTTCCTTTTTCAAAAAAAAAAAAAGGTGTTTCCCTTTCTTCTTCAAATGCAATCACCTTTGTTGCTAGCTTTTGTTGCCCTTGTGTCTTTGTCTTATTTTGCTGCCATTATTTAGGATAACCTCTCAAATTGAAGTAATTTTCTTTTGTGTGCTCATCCTGATGATAATAATAATTATGGCCTTAATTCCTTTTTATTTTTATTTTTCTTATAATTCGTCTTGCCTCCTTGATTTTGTGCCTTCGAGACAAATGTTGTTCCATTATTGAATTCTACAAAACTCTGACTACCCATTTTTGTGATTCAATCCTCATTACCATTAAATATCTTGTACTCACTGAAGGCAATGGTTCTTGCAAAAGCAGTTGACTTCTAACTTGGCTCATAACCTCCATAAAACTCTATCAAAAAGGGCATTAGCCATGTTCTATATACCATATCCTCCATTTGGTTCTTAGAATCACAATTACAATAAGATGTTATTTTGAAAGCAATCAGTTTTGTTAGCTCAAGGTTCTAAATTAATGATTTTGATGATAACAATCAATAATATTTAATTACATTTCAAAATTCAAATTTATTTAACTGAATTATCTCATCTATTCAAAAAGATAATAATATAAAAGAGGTTATATAACTTAGTTATCTGTTTAAATGAAAAAGTCTAACAATTCCTATTTTACAGAAACCGACCTAACAAACTCAATCAAATAGTCAGAAATGATTTCACAAATTCTGGAATGGATAATCCCTATTATTTATATGTATAGACGAAGGAACCTGCTATCCACCTGATTCGACAGTTAACATTGAGACACAATCAAAAGATTATCCAAACAATTAGATACTTGAAGATACTATCAAAGATATTAAGAAAGACATTTTAACAGATTCAAAGTCGATTCAGTCAGTTAGTTCATGCTAAAATTGAAGCAATAACTAGTTGAAAAAAACTTCTATTTAAGGAAGAGCTGTTACATTCTATCTCCACTAGATTTCATAAACACATCAATAACATCTATACCCACTCTCAAAAGTCATGTTTTTATCTACTCTTTATAATTTAGAAAGTGAAAAATACTCTACTAAGAGATATTATTCATTGTAGTTCATATTAAGCAAATTTTACTTTCAATTGTTGAGAGCTCGTAAAGGCTGGTCAATTATTACTAGCGTAGAAGGTTGAAGAATCTTGTAAACAATGTACTTGTGAGTTTAGAGAGACTCGTGAAATCACTACTTTCAGATTTTAGTGGAATACTTAAGAATCGGATGTATGCTTGGTTATAAGCTAAACCACTATAAATTAGTTGTCATTATTTCTCTTTCCTTAGCTTTCAAATTTCCGCACTATAGTTATTGTTATTTTTAAATTGCAAGAAGCTCCTTCATTTTAAATTTTAACAGTCGCTTGTCATTTGTATGAATTAATAATAACTTGCAAATTTTTCAAGTCACTTACAATTCACCCCCTCTTGTCCTTGTCTGCTTTATCAAATTCATCCCAAAGTTTCTTCAACTAACTGATACATTATCATTATCTTGTGATATAGATGACAGGCTGTTGCTCTCTCCAATATGAAATACATCAGTTTAATAATAATTAAATTATGTTATTCTCATATACCATAATTTAAAATTGAAATCCTATTATATGAAAAAATTATGGATATCTTAATATTCTAAAAATTGAAATGTTGAATCTTACAAAAATTAAGGTTTAATAAAATTGTAAAAATAGGAAAGAAGAAAAGTGTGAATACGAATTTAATTTTGATCACTGTTCTTCTCTCTTGCTATAAGTAGAGATGACAATAAGGTCCGAGCCCTCCTCGAACTGACCCGAGGATAATGAGTCAGTCCCAAGTTGACTAAAGCTGTGGCTTTATTTTAAACCTTAAAAGTAATAGCAAAACGACGACAATTTTGTTTTAAATTTTAATTTTAAAAATAATAATTTGGTAATTTGGCTCGAGCTAAGTTAGGCCCAGACTCGGGCCTACTGCCTCGGGACCCCTGCAATAAGAGAGCCGGTCTGACCCATTATCATCCTTAGTTATAAGTCAACAAATACTCAATACAAAGTTTATAGTATTCTTGTTTGTTTATTTCAAGAAGGATCAGAAGATAAAGGGTGTAAGACACACATTAATGGATAACATCATTCTGATGGCTGAAGAGTGTAGAGGTCTTTTCATTTGTATTAAGCAACAGAGTTTACCATACTCACTTTCTCTGCAAATTAAAAGTAAAGAGGATGCTGATAGTGGTATATTATACATAAACAATGATCGTAGGTGAGTAGTATCAGAAAACAACCTGGTTTGAGAGGAATTAATATACAAGTAGTGAGTAGTGATCATCCATAAGAATAATAATGCTCCTCATTACAACTTGCAAGGGACTTGATTGGGGTAAAAGGGGAGTGACCTACTTATAGCCTTGCCCCAGGTCGAGGAAGATCCCCCTCAGTGACAATGTGTTGACGAGTAATCTCCCTGAGTGAGCGGCAGCCGCTTAATGCCATTGTTAGTTCAAACTCTTCTCTAAGCATTTGAAGAACTTTCCTCACACCAGCTTCACCTTCAGCAGCGAGTGAGTACACAACTGGTCTTCCAATCTGAAATTCAGATACAGGATCACAGGGTATATGTGTCAGCTCTTACGCTTTGGATTCCACCAAACTTAAATTACAAAACAAAACACAAACTCTTTTGGTAACTTCAAAAGAGTATAATTTTTTTTTCTTATAGTTGTCATTAGCTGATTGCAGTATCTGTCTACTTACAAATATTCCAGATGCTCCCAATGCCAGTGCCTTGAAGACGTCAGTTCCACGTCGAACTCCGCCATCAAGAAATACAGGAACTCTGCCTTGCGCAGCTTTGACAACCTATCAAGTACCAGAAATAGTATGGATCACATAAAATGACAAAATGTTTCAATAGGTAGTTACATTCAGCAGTTATATTCACACTGAGACGAACAAATTCGAAGATGATTATGCTAAGTATGGTAAATTGCAGCAGAATTGTTGAAGGTACCAGGACAATGCAAAGATATCGAACCTTTTGCAACACAACCACCATGAGAGCACAGAGTATTCAGAAAAAAATCACTGCTAAATGATTTTACCATGCCTGCTAATGGCAAAACAGTAAGTTGATTTTGGAAAATTTTGGAAGTTGATTACCTCTCAATGTTTATGACAACTTATATGTAAGACATACACCCCAGACAATACGTAAACCTGAACCACAGGAATGCCACTAACCTCCTCTAAAGCCATGATAGTAGCAGGAACATAATCAAGCTGTCGAGCTCCATGATTTGAGACAATAATTCCTGCAGCTCCATTGTGTACTGCAAGTCTTGCTGCACAAATATTTTTAAAAGGGAAAGTTTTAGCGATGTTTGAAAAACGGAAGACCAGGAGAATCTAGGATCATAACAGAATGCAAATTTTCTTTCCATATCTCATTTAGTATAGTAGGGGCAAATCGGTTAGTTTGTTTACCATCCTCAGCAGTGATTACACCCTTCACTAAAATTGGCAATGATGTTATTGTTTGAAGCCACTTAACATCCTGTCCATGCAGACAAAGCAGAACTTATCAAGAGATTTTTCCTATTCTACAATTTGTGAAATGACAGATTAATGCAGGTCTCTTACCTTCCAGCTAAGTGACCGGTCAATTTGGCCAGCAACGTAAGAAGCTAGTCCAGAGTCATCGCTCTGCAATGCCAATCCAATAATATCATGACGACCAGTAGCAATGGAAATATGCAGCTTTACTGTCACATACCTTCTCCATTTTGCCAAGGTCTAAGCCCTCAAAGTTCTTCAGAGTCAAAAATGGTGGGAGATTAAACCTGTGAACGAGGATATTGATGAATTACAAACTTTTTAACTTGGAAATAAACTTGTTATGTTGTCATTTCTTCTCTGTTTTGTATTTAATTTGGTTCTACTCTATAAATTAGTCAAGAATGCTTATCTAGATTTTCCTGAATGCCTTTTATCCTTTCTTTCACTTCTTACCTGTTCTTGATATCAGCTTCTCTCCGACCAAGTCTTGGAGTGTCCACAGTGAGGGCAATTGCCTTGAAACCAGCCCTCTCAGCTCTTCTCACAAGTTGGGCAACCACATTCCTGTCTTTGTACACCTGGATTGAAGATAAACAAATATCAGTTCAAATCATACACAATATAGAATGAAAAGGCACAAAAGTACTGTGCAATTTAATTTAGAGAAGTAAACTCTTTGGAATTCACTGGATAATCTAGGATAAGTGAAAAAAAAAGTAGTTAGTCATTACTTACAGTTAGATTACTGTGAGTAATGAGATAATGAACCATCAATACCACAGAGAACCAGTAACTAAAAAGAGATAAAGGTTACAAATTCTTCAACTTACATAGAGTTGGAAAAAACGAATTCCTGGCCCTGTTGAAGCAACCTCCTCAACACTGGAGGTGGCCCATGAAGATAGTGTCTGAAACATGACAGATGACATATAAACAAAGTAACATAGACATTAAAGAGCTAATGGCAATTACTTTGAAACATCCAGAGCCAAGGAGGATCCTATTCAAAAAGAACTAGCAGGTAAGACTGAAGATATGATCTTAAAATTACAAAAATCCAAAGAACCAAACCATGATTGTCCCAGCCGCTGAAGCTGCCCTTGCTGTTGCATATTCTCCTGCATTTGAATAAGTTAATCCAGTCAGAGTCAGAAGCGGTTAAAATGTCAGACAAACATGTATGGCAGCCACACTTTCTGAAAGCAGACAGGATATAGGTTCAAAACAATACAAATATGCTTAATTATAGCAAGGAGTACCTTCAGGGTGAGCCATTTTCTGCATGGCCGTTGGAGCAACCATGATGGGCATCGAAATCTTGAAACCCAAGACAGTTGTGCTCATATCAATCTTGCTTACATCAATAAGAATACGGGGTCGAAACCTGTTTGTAATCATAAACAGGTAAGAAAATGATTGAAGCATACAACTATAGGGTGCTAAGAAGCATCCTAACAACCACACCAGATTTAGTTCCTTACAGAATCCGAGAGAAAGCATTTCGATTCTCCTTAAGAGTCCACTGGTCCTCTGCACCTGAGGCGTAGTAATCAAAAACCATCTTAGGCAACTTCTGCCTTGCAATTTCCTCATACTCCATAACATTGGTGATCTCCATCTTTCCAAATTGAGCTTGTATCCTCGCACAGTAATCTGAAAAGTTGTTAAAATGAAGTTATGCTTGGATAAGAATATCCAATTAATATCATCAAGAAACAAAATTTTGAATTTTTTGGGTTCAAAATGTTCATTGAGACTGCACAAACATGTTTCATCCTTTTCCAGTGCTTCTTTATCTGATTTATTGAAAAATTACTTTAACTTTCAATAGGATTTACTATAAGAACTAGTTTCTTCTGGCTGGAAAGAAACATGAACAATTAAATTCCCTCATGCAGTTTCTTATTTTTCTTGTGAAAACAGAACATTGACCTTTCTATATATTAGAAAGAATCAAGAAGACTCCGGCAGAGTAATGATCAGGATTCTGAAGCTTCTTTTGTTTCTAATCAAGATGGATGCAGAAAGCCTCATAGATCATGTTCGACTGAATTCATTCTGAAGAAACGTCGAAAGCATAGAAGCGTCGATGACGATCTTACAGGCATCATATGAACACAATATATCGCCAGCTTAAAATTTGTGAATTTAAGCAAACCCGAGACTGTCACTCATTTTAACATTTATATGCAAGAAATTCAGCATAAAAAATCAGAGATTCCGACAGATTATCCATTCGGTGAAATAATGAACGCTTATGAGAACAAAGAGCTGCAGTAGAACCAAGGAATTCAACCTCTTTTCTAACACATGACATGAAGCTACAGAAGCTGATAATGGTGTAATGAAGGATGTACGTCTAACAACCCATGTCTAAAAGTCAGAAGTAAGGGAAAGAACAAACCTTTATCTACTAAACCACCAGGAGAGCTTGTGAGAAGGTAAGATGAATATCAGATAACTGGAGAGTGAAAACAGAGAGATAGAGAGAGAGTGAGAGAGCTCACAAGCTCACAAGTAAGGCTAAGACATGCACAAATAATAATGAAGACAAAGAGGACAGGGCTATAAAGTGGATTGGATTTTCAAGGTGGGAAATTTTAGCCAAATCAGTTGCAATGAAATTTAAAAACTTGTGTGGAGAGCATTTTCTCTCAACATTTATCACAAGTCACAACCCAACTCAAAGCTCATCCCCATGTTTGCTAATCTTCTTCTTTTGTTTTCCATTTTTTAAAAATTATTTTCTCTGTTTATCCTTGCCACCTGGAGAGATTAAAACTTCAGAGAGTATTTGAGAGTGACTTCTCATGACGTTATTATTAATAGTAGAGAACTAGCAATAAGTATATAGCTTTCACTTCCTCAATGATTATTGCTGAGGCCAAGCCACCAAGGTCTGTAGCAAGCAAACCTTTATCCTATAATGTTGAAGTACAAGGCTCAAAGCGTGCCATTGGATTTCAGAATCAGTGGTTAATACACATGGGAACTAGAATACGAGTAATCCATTAAAATTGTCAAACAGAACATATTAATCAATGTAAAAACAAAACGTGATAGCTTATATCAATTTCTAGTTGAGCTGAAAAAGCATGGTTAAAAATTCCCAAGAATCGATCTCATATCCGTTAAACTTCAATCAAGTGAAATATTAGCCAAAAGAACTAAAAGGGTATAACAAAATTATTGAAAACCTGATAATTTCAAAGCAAGAGATGGAAAACAAAGATATTACAATGAAAAGATGCATAGAAAACTTTGACTAAACAATTTGCTGGTAAGGCTGTGAACAGAGGAACTTTCAAGCTTTTGTCCCTGATGATGCCCATTTAACCCGTGAAATTTAACGACTTAAAACATAAAGGTGGCATTTTTTTTTTGAATGGATAAAGGTGGCATTTTGGAACATATGAGTTACCACTTTATCTTCTTTAAGTTTCCTTTCATAAAATGCGTTTTTAACTTCCACTCTGTGATCAGCTGGAAACATGCAAAGTTGAAGGTTTTGTATTCTCTGCGTGGTGTCTCAGTCTTTTCACTCCAGAGGACCACTTTGTCTCTTTCTCGTATTTAGAATCTGAGAGTTATTGGAGAGAAATCCTTACTCTTTCTTAGTTGGTGGCTTCTATGATTTACTTTGCACAATCCCATAACAAAGCTGCCTTCTTTTCACTCTATTATTGCCCTTCAAATTGATGAAGTTCAGGAAGAAGAAGATGGAGTTGTTAAATCTTTTCCATGAACACCATGAATTTGTTTTCTTTCTTCTCCGTTTTTCTTTGTTGAATAGAATGGTTACTAATCTTGAATGTCGTTGCATTGCTGAATCTATTTGTAAACTCAGTTGCATCTTTCATGTCTTTGATCAGTTCTAGAGAGAAATCATGTAAATTCAGCTTTCTGTATCAGAAGAGCATTGCTGGGTGTTCCTGGTAAGATTTATTTGTTCTTCATCAAATTGGCTTTATTGCAACAAGTTGTATGCTTACATGTTTAGGGGCTATGAGAACACTCTAACAGCAGCTGTAACTCAATGTAGAGACTTCAGATAGTTCATATTCCCTTGAATCCGTTCATCAACAACTACAAAAATTAATTCCAAGGCCTGTTGCCTTTCAATCCACAGTTGATGAGAAACAATCATTAAGTGACAAAATATAACAATGTATTAATAAAAGGAAGGTTCAATGCAAAAGAAGCCAAAGGAAACACTCAAAAATTATATAAAAAAAGAAAACAAATAAGCGATAGGCAGCCCTCAAATATTAAAAAAAAAGCTAAATGAGAAATTTCCATATATGTTGCCGAAAATTGGGCATCTGAAAATGAGACTTGAGCAAAAATCCCATCCCCGACAGGTAGTAGAAACTACACCTTCCAGGTTATGGGAGGCTACCTTTGACTCCAAGAGACCAATCAAACCAAGATCATGAAAACGAATCCAAATATCCAATCCCTAACTAGTTGTTGAGTATTGGGGCATTAAGATTCCTAATATTCCAAGTTTCTATCATAGAAAATGGAATATATAAAATAATACTACAAATCAACTAGAGGGGCCGATCCCCTCTCTCACTCCATCCCCTGTCAATCCCGAAAATAGGGTAGAAGCTGACGAGTCATCAAGTGAAAAATCTCCAAAGGTATCAGCAAATCTAGATTCGTGAATACTACTAGGGATAGAAGCCTCTGAACTCATAAGACAAGGCATCCGACTAGAGTGGTCCTCGTCTCTGTAAAAATAGCTGGACTAGGTGTCCGACTCGGACTAGCCCGCATTTCAGTAGGAACAATCTGCTCTGTCTCTGGAGGGCTAGATAATTGACGTGGAGTAATCCGCGCTACAGTCTCAACAACATGAGCAGCTGAGGTCCCAAAATCATCACAGGTAGGAGTCTGGATTACTTCCCTAACCAATGGAGAAGCTACAAGAGAAGGAGTACTCCTAGGACTCTGATCTAACGCCACCTCTCTAGTAGGAGTAACAACCTGCGAGTCTGCAGTAGTCGGAAGGGCACAGGAATGACCAAAAACACTACATTTGGAGCACCGTTTGGGTATCCATTCATACTTCACTCGAACACGAATCGGCTCATCGCTCAACATACAATCAAGCTCGACCTCAGAAATAGGCTCATCTACAGCTGATAGCTCAACACAAAGTCTAGCAAATGCGAGTCGAGTCATATCAGAAGTATGTCGATCACAAAAAAGAGGAATCCCAATCCTGCTGGCCACTAGATCAAGGCATTGCTCATTCCATAGAGGAAACGGTAGATCATGTAATCGTACCCACACAGGCACTTTGGAAACCTGTGATTTGTCAAACACAAAATGAGGGTGCCACTGCTGTAGGACAATGAATCTTCTACCAAAACCCCATGGACCCTGCTCGAGGATGACCTGTAAAGCCTCCTCGGAATGGAAACGAAAGAGGAAAAAACCGGTGAAAACAGAGAGAATAGAAAATAAGAGCTGAAAAATGATATTCTGTTCTTATTCATTATCACTGTTCAGTAGCTTATATTCAAGCTGAAAACCAGTAACCGCTACTAACGAACTATCTCTATAACTAACAAAATAACTAACTCCTAATCTTTATCTTCTAGCTAACGTAACTACAAATACATCATATTAATTATCGTAACACCCCCTCCTCAAGTGGGAAGTGGTGGTGAAACCAGTCCCAACTTGGCAACCAAAACTGCAAACTGTGGGTTACCCAGAGATTTTGTTAAAACATCAGCAAGCTGAAGATGCGTGGAAACATACATAGGTGCTATAAAACCTTCCTTGAACTTGTTCCTCACAAGGTGACAATCAATCTCCAGATGCTTTGTACGTTCATGAAACACGGGATTTTCAGTGATGTACAAAGCAGATTTACTGTCGCACCACAAAGGAATAGGAACAGATAAATGGACATTGAAATCGGTCAGTAAATAAGACACCCATTGAAGTTCGCAAACCGTAGATCCCATACTCCGATACTCTGCCTCACAAGAGCTACGAGACACAGTATTCTGTTTCTTGGATTTCCATGAAACCAACGAACTACCCAGAAATACACAATATCCACTCAATGACTTACGACTTATAGAACAAGCTGCCCAATCACTATCACAATACGCTTCAACAGTTGTATCAGGTGTAGCTGAATAAAATAAACCATGCGAACCCGTACCATGAAGATAACGCAGGACATGTAAAACACCACGCCAGTGCGTCTCACAAGGATTGCTCAAAAATTGACTGAGCTGCTGAACACTGTAAGATATGTCAGGACGGGTTAAATTCAAATAGAGCAAACGCCCCACTAACCTTCGGTACTT